>KV020192.1:0-20312 GCA_001598015.1 Dorcoceras hygrometricum | reverse complement strand
GGCATGACTTCTGTGCTATGTGAATTTTGTGTTTACGTGAACAACTTGATTGAATTGATATGCTCTGTTTACGTAATTGATGCATGTTGAAATCAGATTTGAATTTCATGGCATTCATGCATACATATTGAGCCATTGATCGATTGAGAACCTGAGAGCCACGTTGTGACCGACAGACAGATGTGTCGTGCCTGAAAGGTAAAACGCTATCATCGGAGTGGTGACCATCTGATCAGTTGTGTCTGAAAACCACCGAGCTGTGATGGCTGACGGGCCTGAAGATCACGGACCGATGATTTCCCCGGTTGATACACTGTGTGGGTATAGAGGCTCGATTGAGATTACTGCCAGCTGATTAGCAGGCCTTGATGGCCGATGTTCTTTGACAGCCGCATGCATTCATGACTTAGAATACTGCATGTTTATGATTTGCTGTTATATTAGTGCTCATTCGTACTGAGGCTTGACCTCATATTCTTTTTCCTGCTTTTGTGTTGTTTGGGTTTGTGTTGCCCATTTGCAGGATCTTCAGGTAACCAAGCTGGACAGGCTGGAACTTCAGCTGGTCGATCCCCATTTCCTTGAGTCCCAGTTATTATTATATAAAGTATTGATCCAGGGGATGCCTGAGGTTTTATGTATTTGGGGGATCGTTGTGGATTTGATTTGTGATTACCTGTTGATTGTATGAATTTTGATTTAACTCGTATTTTGATTATAAATATTTTGAAGATATGATTTGGTTTAGGCCCAACTTTATTTCGAAAAATTTTAGCCCTATTTTATGCTTCCGTGTTTATGTGCTTAATTGTGCTATTAATTATTGTTAATTAGCACGGGGCCTGACACTTTTGGTATCAGAGCTTAAACTGGGAAAAGATCGTTTTCTTTTGATCACACTTGAGTCTAGGCACAGAGTTTGGATTTCATTTTTTATTTGATTCTGTGGCTTATGTGATTCTTTTATCTATCTATGTGAATTATCTGTTGTTGATTCTTACCCTGAGATATGTTTAGATGCTGTCGAGGAGAGGTAGAGGTAGGACTACTAGACGTTCCGCTGAGGAGTCTAGCGTCTCGGATAGTGATGAGGGTATCCAGCAGAATGAGCCTTTGCGTCATCGTGAGAGACAGGCAGGGGTTGAGGATGTTACGAGACAGATTGGAGAGATGGAGTTAGTTCTAGCGAGGTTTCAGCAGGTATCTTGCGTGAGAGCGGGGCAGCGATTACTTGGGAGAGCTTCTGTGCAACGTTCCCATAGGAGTATATCCCAGAGTCCTACTACAACAGTCGTGAGCGAGAGTTCGACAACCTGAAGCAAGGGAATATGAAGGTGGCCGAGTATGCCAGACAGTTCTCTTCGCTTTTGATGTATGTTCCTCATGTAGCTAGCAGGAGAGGACTAAGAGGAATAAGTTCCTGAAGGGTTTGAGGCTTGATTTGTTCCGGATGGTGTTCTCTGGTTCTCCTGCGACTTATGCTGAGGCAGTGGATCGGGCTGTAGATATTGAGGAGAGTTTGTTGGAGGCACAGGCTCCGGTTCAACCGTCAGTGGGATGCACTTTTCAACCGATGCAAGATGTGTCGCAATCGTTTCAATATCCTCAAGGGTCATAGCAATCGAATCGTCAGAGGTTCAAGCCGCGAGGCAAACAGTTTAAAAAGAAGGCGCATTAGAGTTCCTATGGTTCTGTGAGTTCTGGTGGCAGTAGTTCTGGCGGTGTGTTTTGTGGACAGTGCGGAGGGAAGCATGAGACTTCGCAGTGTCGTGGAGTTCTAGGTCTTCGTCATCTTTGTGGTCAACCGGGACATTATGCTAGAGCGTGTCCTTTGATGGGAGGGCAGTTTGAGTCAGTCGCAGCAAGGTTCCGCTGGTGGTTCTTCGCAGCGAAATCAGCCTTTTGTTCCGTCCCAACGATCTGGATTCCAACCTTGTGAGACTTCTAGGTTTGGAGTACCTTCGAGACCTCAGTTTTCAAAACCACAGCAGGCTCAGGCGAATGCCTTGACGAGCGAGCAAGCTGCTGAGATGCCTGAGAGGATTATTGAAGTTACATGCTTTATCTTTGATTTTCCTGCACGAGTTTTAATGACACTAGAGCATCACACTCCTTCATTTCTGAGTTGTTTGTGTGTGAGCGTGGGTTGAGTTCTTCCCCACTGTGTGATGTTGTTTCCGTGTCCACCCCTGCTAGTGTGAGTCTGTTGTCCCGAGAGGTGGTATTGGATTGGCTGATTAGGTTTGATGAGCATGTCTTGGTGGCCCTTCTGATTGTTTGGGAATTAGAGATTTTGATTGTATCTTGGGTATGGATGTGTTGACTGAATATAGAGCGACTGTTGTTTGTTTCCATGGTGTGGTGAGGTTTCAGCCTCGAACTGGAGAGAAATGGGAGTTCTATGGTGCTGATTCACGACCTAAGATTCTATGGTGTCAGCCATGGAGATGTTTAGTTTGTTGTCGCTAGATAATTCAGTTTTTATGATATATGCCCTAGACGTTTCCCACGAGTCGAGAGTGGAGTTGAGCGATGTTCCGATTGCTCAAGAGTTCCCAGATGTGTTTCCAGACGAGATTCCTGGATTTCCTCCGAGACGCGAGATCGACTTCAGTATTGAGTTGGTGCCTGATACAGCCCCGATTTCTAGAGCTCCGTATCGGTTGGCGCCAGCAGAGTTGAAAGAGCTCAAGGATCAGTTGAGAGATCTTCTTGAGAAAGGCTTCATCCGATCGAGTATGTCGCCTTGGGGAGCTCCGATTCTGTTTGTGAAGAGAAAGATGGATCTATGAGGATGTGTGTTGATTTTTGGCAGTTGAACAAAGCGACAGTGAAGAAAAGTATCCGTTGCCGAGGATTGATGACTTGTTCGATCAGTTGCAAGGATCAGCCGTGTACTCGAAGATTGATTTGTGATCTGGCTATCATCAGTTGCGGATTAGAGATGCTGATGTAGTGAAGACAGCTTTTCGGATGAGATACGGGCATTATGAGTTTCTTGTGATGCCGTTTGGATTGACGAATTCTCCTGCTGTGTTTATGGATTTGATGAATCGCGTCTTTAGCGAGTACATCGATCGATTCGTGATTGTCTTCATAGATGACATCTTGGTGTATTCGAGGAGTTTCAGAGAGCATAAAGAGCACTTGAGACTAGTGTTGCAGAGACTGAGAGACTCAAAATTATATGCCAAGTTCAGTAAGTGTGAATTTTGGCTAGACAGAGTTATCTTCTTGGGTCATGTGATTTCAGCGCAAGGAATTTCTGTGGATCGTAGTAAGGTCGAAGCAGTTCTTAACTGGGAGCGACCTAGGAATGTTTCCGAGATCCGTAGTTTATGGGATTGGCTGGCTATTATAGGCGTTTCATTGAGAAGTTCTCTTCGATAGCCAGACCGATGACTCAGTTGAACCAGAAGGATATGAAGTTTGTTTGGACTGATGAATGTGAGTCGAGTTTTCAGATGCTGAATGAGAAGTTGACTGCTGCTCCTGTTTTGGCCTTGCCTTCGGGTTCTGGAGGTTTTGTGCTGTGCTCCGATGCTTCTCTGAGTGGTTTAGGGTGTGTTCTGATGCAGAACGGACACGTGATTGCGTATGCGTCTCGACAGTTGAAGCCTCACGAGACAAGATACCCCGTTCATGATTTAGAGTTGGCTGCGATTGTGTTTGCCTTGAAGATATGGCGACACTATCTGTATTGTGAGGAGTTTGTGGTGTACACCGACCACAAGAGTTTGAAGTATATCTTCACCCAGTTGGATTTGAATATGAGGCAACGTTGTTGGATGGAGTTGCTTAAGGATTTTGATTGCGAGATACAGTATCAGCCTAGGCTGATGAACTTGGTAGCCGATGCTTTGAGTTGGAAAGCCCAGCCTGCGATGCTAACATCCTTGAGTATCTCGAGAGTCCACGAGCAGTTGGGTACTTCTGGTTTGCGATTCCAGCCGAGTGATCAATAATTCTTAGTTTCTTCGATTCAGGTTGAACCCCAGGTTGTTATTAACATCAGAGAGGCACAGAGGACTGATCCGTATATCCATGAGTTGAAGATTAAGGCCCATAATGATCAGTCTGAAGATTTCTCTGTTGCTTCTGATGGATGTTTGAGATTTAGAGGAAGATTGGTGGTTCCAAACTTGATTGATTTGAAAGAGACTATTCTGAATGAAGCGCATTGCAGTCGGTATAGCGTGCATCCGGGGGAGAATAAGATGTACCATGCTTTAAAGTCTCACTACTATTGAGAAGGCATGAAGAGCGACATTTCGGGTTTTTTTGCTCGATGTTTGAATTGCCAACAGGTCAAGGCCGAGAGAATGAGACCTGGTGGATTGTTGCAGAGTTTAGAAGTGCCCCAATGGAATTGGGAGCACATCGCCATGGATTTTGTGACTCATCTACCTCGATCGAGGAGGGGATGCGATGCAATTTGGATGGTAATTGATAGACTCTCGAAGTCAGCCCATTTCATTCCCTATGATGTGAGGTGCTCGATGAAGAAAATGGCGAAATTGTATGTCGACCATGTGGTTAGATTGCATGGAATGCCTGTTTCGATAGTTTCAGATAGAGATCCAAGATTGACCTCTAGATTTTGGAAGAGTTTGCAAGCAACTATGGGTTCAAGATTGGCTATGAGTACAGCTTATCACCCCCAGACAGATGGCCAATCTGAGAGGACCATTCAGACTTTAGAAGATATGCTGCGTGCAGTTGTGATGGATTTCAGTGGTGGCTGGCAGGATGCTTTGTCCTTCGTTGAGTTTTCTTACAACAACAGCTACCAAGTGACTATTGGAATGGCTCCGTTTGAAGATTTGTATGGTCGAGTGTAGATCACCGATTTTTTGGGAGGAAGTTGGTGAAAGACAGCTTTCTACTCTGAATTTGTGCAGCATATGAAAGATCAGGTTGAGTTGATCGGGGTAGAATATAAGCTGCACAAGATAGATATGCTAGCTATTCCAATAAGCGACGCAGACCGTTAGAATTTGAGGTTGGCGATCGTGTGTTCCTTAAGATTTCTCCTTTCAGAAGTGTGATGAGGTTCAGATTCAAGTGTAAATTAGCTCCTAGATTCGTTGGTCCCTTTGATATTGTTGAGCGGATTGGACATTTGGCTTATAGATTGAAGCTTCCTGATGAGTTAACAGCGATGCATGATGTGTTTCATGTGTCAATGTTGAGAAAATATGAGCCAGATCCATCCCATGTGCTGAGGACTGATGAATTAGAGCTGGACCAGACCCTAAGCTATGTTGAATATCCAGTGCAGATTCTGGACAGGAAGGAGAACCAGCTAAGGAATAAGGTTATACCGTTGGTGATGGTCCAATGAAGCAAGCATGGACGTGAAGAAGCTACCTGGGAAGTTGAGGAAAAGATGAGACAAGAGTGGCCTCTTCTGTTTGAACCAGGATAGCAGCGTTCAGGTAACTTCTAGCTTGATTGATTTCGTGATTTGAGTGATTTTTCTGCTGAATTGAGTTTCTGCTTAGGATTGAGTTGCTAGGCAGTATGGCATGAGTATATTAGGAATGGTGTCTAGTATACTGTGTCATGAATAAGCTATCTGGCTGTGGTGATTTTGATTCAACGTCTTAACTGATTTGGAGGACGAAATCGATTTCTAGTGGGGGAGAGTGTGAGGACTAGAAATCTGTTAAGTATGATTTAATGGTTAATCATATTTTTGTTTGTGATTAGTCATAGAAATCGTGCTTTCTGGGCGTTCAGATGTTGACGTGGAGTGATCAGCTGTGGGTTGCAGGTTATCGGGTGAGATCTGCGTCAAATTTGGAGTTCAGATGTTGCATAGCGTGTTCTCAGTAGCGGGTGTTGGTACGTCGTCGTTTGGATTAGTTGGAACGACAGCGTTTTGCGTAATCAGATGTCAACGCTAGTAAACGCAGCTGTGAGAATGTAGCGAGACACAGCTGTTAGCGTTAGCGCGCGAGTGCGAGAGGATGCCACATGTTGGTCAACACGTCTGAGTTGACTGCTGGTTGTTAGCGCTATTCAGTTGTTGCTAGCGAGAGATCTGTTTCTACTGTAGAAGCTCTGCTACGTCGTTTTGATTAGTTGGTGCGACGTCGTTTGTCGTATAAGTTAGCAGAGCGTTTAGATGCTTGAATTATATCAGCAGAGAGCGAAAGCTGGATTCAGCTTTGAGAGGACTTTTTCCTTAGCTTAAGTAGAGATCTTAACTGTTTGTTCAGTAGTGATTCGAGGATTTATATATACCAAGTGCTGCTCAACACTTAGCATATTTTGAACCCGACATTCCTCATCGTTTGTCCAGTAAACCCTCGATAGATACTGTTCATTCGAACACTTCTCCGGTAAATTTCCGTTGATTTCCACCGTTGTTTGGAGCGAGACTGGTGGCGTTGAGCTATTCTTGAGTAGCTCTCTCGATTGATACCAGTTAGGTGGCTTGAGTCGACGTGGGAGAGGGAACGCGAAGTAGCATTGCTCGAACGTTTTTGCAAGACCAGACCCGAGAGTTCTTCAGCTCTTTTGAGCTTTTGGATAAGTGATTTCGGCTGTTTTGAGCTTAGTTCTAGCTGTTAGAAGCTGCTTTGATAGGTAGAACCAGATTTGAGTTCTGACCGTAGGTAGTAAGCTTTAGAAATTCAGCTGTGAACTAAGATATGAGGTTCCTTAACAGATTTGAGCTCCAGGGAAGTCCCTACTGTGTTGGACGTGACCAGCGAGGTAGCAAGTTTGAGCAATTGAAGCTGCCGTGCCTGAGTAAGATCTGTTGAGGTAGAATTTGAGTGCAGAGGTACGAGTTGAGCTTTTGTTAACAGCTTTGAGCATAAGCGTGTTAGTATTTTGAGGCATGACTTCTGTGCTATGTGAATTTTGTGTTTACGTGAACAACTTGATTGAATTGATATGCTCTGTTTACGTAATTGATGCATGTTGAAACCAGATTTGAATTTCATGGCATTCATGCATACATATTGAGCCGTTGATCGATTGAGAACCTGAGATAGAGCCACGTTGTGACCGGCAGACAGATGTGTCGTGCCTGAAAGGTACAACGCTATCATCGGAGTGGTGACCATCTGATCAGTTGTGTCTGAAAACCACCGAGCTGTGACGGCTGACGGGCCTGAAGATCACGGACCGATGATTTCCCCGGTTGATACACTGTGTGGGTATAGAGGCTCGATTGAGATTACTGCCAGCTGATTAGTAGGCCTTGATGACCGATGTTCTTTTACAGCCGCATGCATTCATGACTTAGAATACTGCATGTTTATGATTTGCTATTATATTAGTGCTCATTCGTACTGAGGCTTGACCTCATATTCTTTTTCCTGCTTTTGTGTTGTTTGGGTCTGTGTTGCCCATTTGTAGGATCTTCAGGTAACCAAGCTGGACAGACTGGAACTTCAGCTGGTCGATCCCCATTTCCTTGAGTCCCAGTTATTATTATATAAAGTATTGATCCAGGGGATGCCCTGTGGTTTTATGTATTTGGGGGATCGTTGTGGATTTGATTTGTGATTACTTGTTGATTGTATGAGTTTTTATTTAACTCGTATTTTGATTGTAACTATTTTGAAGATATGATTTGGTTCAGGCCCAACTTTATTTCGAAACATTTTAGCCCTATTTTATGCTTCCGCGTTTATGTGCTTAATTGTTCTATTAATTATTGTTAATTAGCACGGGGCCTGACAGTACTTAGTCCCACGAGGTGGAGGGGTAGGAGGAGGAGCTTGGTTATTGTTGGGTTGACCAACCCTTGGATAGTCGTGGAAACTATGGTACCTATTGCCATCATGTCTTCTCTGCTAAGACCACATCTTGAATTGGAGGATCCTTCACCTCCATTGTTATTGTCGCTTCTTCGATTGCCTGCCATATTCTTCCATAGGAAAGCTTACTAAGGATGGGTGCGTATAATTACTAAATAAACGAGAATACTATAATACGAAGAAATAAGCAATTTTTGGATAGAAGGATGAATTTTACACAAGGTTTATTCGAAAGGTAAAACATATTCTATTCGTCAACAACCTCTCCCTAGCCTATAGGAATACCCTCAAGTCCTTCTTCTTCCGGGTCTTCCTCCCGTTCTTCCTCCCATTAATCATCGAAAGGAGCAGGAGCACCTTTGTCTTCTTGCAGACCTTGGATTGTTTGGAGTAGGTTAGCTTTCTCCTCTACTAGGGCCTCGATGATTAGGTGTTGCTCTTGGATTGTATCTTCGGCCTCTTGGATACGAGCCTGCAACTTTTGATGGCACTCCATATGGCTTTCTCTAGCTTGTTGCTTCTTTGCCTTCATCCTTTCAATTTTCTTTGACATACAAAGGCCTATTTCAGTAAGTTCGGCAATGGTCTCATGGGAGGCTTGCTACTTGGTTGGTCCTATGCTCTTTCTTAGCCTCAACCAGCTGAGAGATACGGCGATCAATGTCATTATGACACAGGGTCACCGTATTTCGTTGACTATGGTTATCACTTCTCTGGATTTGTAAGTCCTTTTCTAGGCTGGACACCTTAGTTTTCAATCCTTCCTTGGTAGCATCTGACTCTCGTCTCTCGGTTGCCAATTTGGCTCTAAGACGTCTAATCATGCGGCTTTGGTTGTCAAGGGCTATTTGCTTCATACGAAGGGCAGAAACAGCATGGGTACAGGGGACAGAGGGGGCCATTTCCTAAAATCAAAGATATTTCCAAAAATAGAAAGTTGTGAGATTATTCCATAAATCATGAGTTCTAACCATAGGGATTACAGAAAAGTTGACGGGACTAAAATCGGAGTTCCGTACAAAAGGTTATCGAATTTTCCAATCTTTCCATAAACGGCAAAAACGCGATTTTGGAGGCCTAAACGAAGGAATTTGGCCAAAAAGCGCCTTATATCACGACGTAGTGGTGAGTATTGCTCGTTGGACCATTTTGGAGGGGGTAGCATGGTCTCATACAAAAATATGCAAGTTTGTCAAACCTTGCAACATTTCAGAATTGGTTTCCCAACCGGATTATGAACCTGGTGAGCTCTGATACCACTAAAATGTCACGCCCCGAGACCGAGACTTATGACATCGGCAATGTTAAACATCTATAAAATTGTAAAACACACTAAGCCTCATAGTATAGTTCAAAAACCAGTCTGTTACATAATCAAATAAACGTCTTTACAATTGAAAATCAGAGAATTGCGGAAGCAAAAATTACATTAACAAAAACTGAATCTTCACCAGCCCCAGAACAGCTTTTGTTCCTCCTCTTCAACCTGTTCTTCGTTCTTATCTGGGTGGGAGAAGTAAGGGGTGGGTGTTTGGGGAAACACTCAGCAAGTGGGGGAGACCATTCAAGTATACAAAACATACATATACATATACAGATTCATAGCAGAGCATATAACAGAACAAAACATAACAGGTAGCACTGATATTCACTTCGTCTCTATGGTTTACTAATCAGTCCCTAATTTTTACTCCTCTAAGGGGTCGAGGCCATAGTTACACCTTGTAACTTAGAGTGCGGAATATTCCATAGACCCATATTACGACAGAAACATCAGTGCTAAAACAGAGCATAGATCATAGCATGAACTTGACACGAAACTAAATCTGATACGAAATAAGTGCTCGAACGATAATTCAAAACATGATTTAACCTGAATAATATATAATATTTCAAAAGAATATATACATAGAAAAAGCCCACTTACAGTCTGCTGAAGTTCTTGTGGTTCAAGGTGGCAGAGAATGTATTCAGCTCAGACCAAATCTGGTGTACGAAATCTGGTGAACTCGTACAGTACTAAGATACAGCTTGTGCAGGGTTTCGACTGAAAGCTTACTGATATTTTACTGAGTATTTGCGGAATGAATGTGGCCATCTGATGCCACATCGAGATATTTATAGGTTCAGGAAGATGGGTTCAAAAAGTCAGCCGTTACCGACTTGAATTACAGATTTAATGGCCATTAAACTGACTGTTACAAGTGTAACAGTTTAGGCATTGAATTGGGTGGTTGAATTGGCCATTAACTCCCTAATTCGACAGTTACAATTGCAAAATCTGATCTGTACGCGTGTAGCAGCTTGCCGAAATTCGTGAGCTGAGTTTTCTTTACCAAATATGAATTTACGTCGTCGAATCTGAGTTGACTTGGTCAAAGTTGAGTTGACCATCCAAAGCTGAGTTGACCAGTCCAAAGCTGAGTTATCAGTCAAGCTGAGTTGACTGTTTGACCATCTCAGATCTGAGTTGACTATTGACCGTTCCAAATCTGAGTTGACCGTTGACCATCCCAAATCTGAGTTGACCGTTGACCGTCCCAAATATGAGTTTTTTTAGGCTGTATTTCCGAGAGCTGAATTTTCGGGTTTTCACACTTCAGCCCATCACCTTCGAAAAATCCCAGAGTAAGGCGGTCGAGAGTCCAGATCTTGGACTGGCTCAATGAAAAAGCACATGGGGACAAATGCATCCACAGCTGGCCTCTGCGGCAGCTGTTTCCTCTTGAGAAAAAGAGTTAGCCTACATCCGCTTCTCCATCGATCTGTACCGTGTTTTACTATCCAAGACCCGTCAATCAAAATCAGCGGCCTTACCCAGCAAGTAGACTTGACGCTAGAATAAAATCACGAAAGAACTGCACCACTCTGTACATCATCTCCGCCAAACAGCTCTGAGTTACATGGCCGTGTCCACTCCAGCTTGTGCTGTCTCATTTGCTCCAGCAGATATATCAGTGAAAATGTGATGAGCATCTGAGAGCATATCAAGACTTGAAGATCAATTGCTGTAATGGGAGTGCCGGATACAAAATTGATGTGTCGTGCCTCCAAAAAATTTGCGGAGTAGCATCTCCTGTACTTTGAAATTATATACACTCGCCTCTGAACTGCTGTCTGTAATGAATCTGTCTCAACCCACTGTAAAAACTGCTCTTCCTTTACTGCCAAATCTGAAACTGATTTCAAAACTGACAAGCGGCGAAGACTGAAGGAATGAAAGAATGAACAAATATCTTCTATCACTGCTTCCCTAATTTGTACAATAAAATCGATATCTGCACAAATCAACAAAAACATCTCTTTTGTTGGATTCCCTTTAATAAGTTCCTACACAAGGGGCTCCTTCCCCTTGTCATCAACGTAAATCTGTGGAATGCTGGCCTTGTACCAGTTGACTTCCTTAAACGTGATTCCATGACCAAATCAAATCTTCGTTAGCTCCTCAGCCAGAACTGATGGCAACATCATCCCTTCCGGAATCTGCCTCAAAATATCATCAATGGACATAGACTCCTCATCAGATAAGGATGTCTCGGTAAGCTCCAGAACCTTGCTCAAGGGCTCTGTGTCTTCAGAGTCATTAACTTTCTCATCTCGCTTCCTTGTATCTGCAGTCTCCTTCTTTGTTTCCTTCTCCTTCTTCTCCTTCTCCTTTTCATTTTCCTTCTCCGCCTCAACCAGAGGTCCTTATTCATTGTATAACACCTGGAAACATATAACTTCATCATAATTAATGATAGATGAAACATCTATCCTGCTCTCCGTCTCAACAGGCTCCATTACAGTAGTCTCCATCACCACTGGTTCAACGGTTTCCGTCTCCTCCATCTCTATCTCAGCTGTCTCCGCAATAACCTTTGCAACAATATCCTCAACTGTTTATTCCACAGTTGGTATATCCGCAGCTGTTCTATCCTTATCAGCCCCTTGCTCAACAATCTCCTCCTCATCAATTCTTGCAACACCAATTTTTTTTTTGGTGCGCGTCAGCGCCGAGCACTAGGGCTCGCAGCCGGTACAATAGAAATGGGTTCAACATCTTGTACCACTTGGACAATAGCCGGATTCTTCTTTTTGGGAGCAGCTCTCCCAACAGTTGTCCTTTTCTTCTTCTTCGCAGGCTCAGCAACAGCAGGAGCTGGTCTCCTCTTAGCTGCAGCCTTCTTAAAAACTTTCTCCACTGGTGGATCAGCCGTCTCCTCATCAGCAGTAATATTTTTGTTCTTTGCAATATACGTGCCGACATTCTTGTCCATAAGGATTTTCAGAGGGGGGAAGGCCTTTGATTTGCCCAAATCCAAGTCTGGGGTCCCCTTCAGAAGAATACAGATTTGCACAGCAAACCCTCAGGCTTGCTTGGAAGAAAGGAGTCACCATATCTTTCAAAATTTTAAACAGAATCCAACTCCATTTGATCTTTATCCTTCCATGGATAGCTGCCATTAACAAAAACCTTTCAAGGGTCACTGCATCGAAGGAAACGGCTTTGACTATTCTGTCTTCGCCAAAGTATCGTTCAACAATCTGAACTCGATTTTCAGCTCCTTTTTCTTGCAAGAGGTCTTAATCTGTTCATCGTTTGCATAAATTTCACTCCTTGCGTAAAAAACCAGATCTTTCGGTACCTCATTCATATCTGTCAACCCCTCGGTAGGCAACTCGAAAGCTCCAGCAAAGTGCTCCTCAGAAATTTCAACATACTTTCCCTGTACGGAACTGATCACCGTGTTGTTCTTCACTAAGGCATTCTGACAGAAACTCACCAGGTCTACTTCATAAATAGCAGAAGAACAACCCAAAAACTCACGGAGTCCAGATGAATCTAGGGCTTTGAACATCTTAACCATGCCTTCGTCTTCCATACTGAGAACTGAGTTGAAAAAGACCTGAATAGAATCTGAATAAGTGAGGCTGCCATTGCAATAGGTTGACAGAACGAGAAAATACGCCGAAGAGATAGATTATCTACAAAGAAAACTCTGAAAGCAAGAGAATATTTTTCGCAGGGTAAATGGTAAATGAAGATGAACAGACGTATAAAATATAAACGAAGTCGAAACGGTAGAAGAGAGAAAATGTGGATATGACATTTCGCATGATGACAACCAAGTGTCACTTATCTGATGGCGCGATCAGATTTTAGAAAGATTTTGAATTGATTTTGAAATTTTAACCACGAGGGTGAAAAAGTAAAAAGAAGCGCCATTTAATAGATACGTCACAGCCGTTGATCTTTTAATGTATCAGTTGGTGTATTGTCAGATCTGATCACATATAAGTATCAACTATATATACGCGAAATCTGAATAGACTCAGATCTCATGCATTCAGTTAACTTAGCACTTATTAACTTAGATCTGTTATTCCCCCTAAAGCTGAGGTTCTCTCAACGTTGATGTTTACCAAATATGAGATTATCCGTCGTTCCCCCTAAACAGAAGACTCAAATATGAAGTAAACAAAAGCTGTTCAACCTGAAAAATTTTAGCACAATCATAGATTAAGGCAGTTCTAAGAGACCAAGAATATTTCGAAAATACAAAAACTTAGCGTCTGGTAGAGGCTTTGTGAAGATATCAGCAACTTGCTGGTCTGTCGACACATACTCCAGCCGGACGTCTTTCTTGAGCACGTGATCTCTTATGAATAATGCCGAATATCTATGTGCTTTGTTCTTGAATGCAGCACAGGATTCTGAGTAATTGCGATGGCACTGGTATTGTCACAGAAAATAGGAGCTTCAGAAGCATCAATGCCGTAGTCCTTGAGCTGGTGTTGAATCCATAAGATCTGAGCACAGCAGCTTCCAGCCGCTAAATACTCTGCTTCAGCTGTGGATGTAGCAATAGATGTTTGCTTCTTACTGAACCAGGAAATCAGACGATCTCCCAAAAATTGACATGTACCACTTGTGCTTCGCCTATCAACTCTGCATCCTGATTAATCTACATCACTATAACCGATTAGTTTAAAACTGGAGTCTTTGGGATACCAAAGACCCACATTGGAAGTTCCTTTCAAATATTTTAAGATCCTATTTACTGCAATGTAATGCGATTGTTTGGGCTCAGCTTGGAATTTAGCACACATACAGACAACAAACATGATGTCTGGTATGCTAGCAGTTAGGTAGAGCAATGAGCCAATAATACCACGATACAATGATACCTCAATTGCAGTTCTAGCTTCATCTTTGTCCAATTTGATTGAAGCACTCATCGGGGTTGCTGCTGCTGAACAATTCTCCATTCCAAACTTCTTCAGCAGTTCTTTCGTGTATTTAGCTTGATTGATGAAGATCCCATTCTCAAGCTGTCTAACTTGTAAACCCAGAAAGAACGTAAGCTCTCCCATCATGATCATCTCTAATTTGTCCTGCATCATCTTAGAAAACTTTTGGAACAATTTGGGGTTAGTTGACCCAAAGATAATATCATCGACATATATTTGTACCAACAGGACATGATCATTCTTGAAAAAATTAAATAAGGTCTTATCAGCTGTGCCTATCACAAAATCATGCTCGATAAAAAATTTTTATAGTGTATCATACCAAGCTCTGGGTGCTTGCTTCAACTCGTAGAGTTTTATCCAGTTTGTAAACGTGATCTGGATATGTATGATTTATGAAGCCAGGATGTTGTGCAACAGACACTTCCTCAGTTAAGATGACGTTAAGAAAGACAATCTTTACATCCATTTTAAAGACTTTGAAGTATTTGTATGCAGCATATGCAAGAAACATGCGGATGGCTTCTAATCTGGCTACTGGAGCAAAGGATTCATCAAAATCTATTCCTTATAGTTGTCTAAAACCTTGAGCTACTTGTATAGCCTTGTTTCTTATAACAACTCCATCCTCATTCAGCTTGTTCCTAAAAACCCATTTAGTTCCTATCACTGAATGACGTTGATAGCTTGTGTATCTGAAGCTGGTCTTGATACCAAATGATGGATTGTAGAATCTTCTTGCGTAGCTTCTTGTGCAACAGTTGTTTCATCACCCGTAGCTGGCACACTGGTTGAGATCTGTTCCTGTACAGGGTCAACATTAGTCAAATCAATGACTTCTATATTACCTGTCAGATCTGCTTGTTCAGTAGGGATGTCATCGTGTGGAGCATCCAATGCTGGTTGGTTATCAGCTGAATATCGAATCTATGGCACGTCATCACTTGATTCATCTAAGCTGGTTGATTCCTGACGTGTGCACAAATCATTTAAGCTCGCAGCTGAATTGGAACGAAAGCTGGTTTCATCGAATACCACGTGAGCTGATTCTTCAACCGTCAAGCTCCGGTTGTTAAACACTCTGTACGCTTTGCTCACGGCTGAGTATCCAAGAAACAAACCTGCATCAGATTTTGCATCGAAAGCTGTTAGATGCTTTTTGCCATTATAATGAATGAAACATCTGCATCCAAAAACCCTGAAATAAGATATGTCAGATTTCTTGCCACTCCAAATCTCATATGGGGTTACACCATGAATCTTGTTAATCATAGATCTGTTTTGAGTGTAGCAAGCTGTGTTAACTGCTTAAGCACAGAATTTTTGAGAAATTATATAATCAGCAATCATAGTTCGAGCAACTTATTTTAAAGTATGGTTTCTCCTCTCAGCTAACCCGTTCTGCTGAGGAGTTCTAGCTGCTGAAAGCTCATGCTTAATTCCAATGTCTTTCAGGTAGGAGGATGATTTTTTATTTAAAACTCAGTACCTCGATCACTCTTTATCCAGTTGACAGTACAAGGTTTGTCATTTTTAAACGTTTGAAAAGCTTTATCAACTGGTCAGCGGTTTGATCCTTTGATTTTAAAAACAACACCCATGTAAATTTTGTAAAATCATAACGAAAACAAGGGTGTATTTTGTTCCCCCTAAGCTGGCTACGGGTATAGGACCAAAAAGATCCATATGTAAAAGCTCCAAGCTTCGGGCAGAACGACTACCGCTTTTCTTTTTAAAAGTAGAACGAATATGTTTTTCCAACTCACACGCAAAACAAATCTTGTCTTTAGAAAAATTTATTTTAGGCATACCCGAAACCAATTCAAGCTTACTCAGTTTGGCAAGTGTTTTGAAGTTTAGATTATTCATTCTCTGGTGCCACATCCAGCTCTTGGAAGAGTGAGCTGCTAGGAAAATATGTTTAGATCCCAGATGCTCAGACCAGTTGACAATGTAGGTATTCCCCGATCTGTTTCCTACCAACACTATAAGACCATCTGAATTCTGAACTGTGCATATGTGCTTTTGAAAGTTAACTGTGTAACCATTGTCACACAGCTGACTTATGCTAAACAGATTATAACATAAATTTTGAACTAGGAGCACATCATTAATTGACAGATTACCACGGGTAAGCTTACCCTTACCCACAGTGTTACCGTGTGAAGTGTCACCGAAGATAATTCTTGGTCCTTTGTGTGGCGTCAGATCTGATAACATCTTTGAGTTACCAGTCATTTGTCTCGCACAGCCACTGTCCAGATACCATCTATTTGATTCCTCCAAAGCTGTGTACCTGTTTTCCTGCAATCACAAAAATAAACTTTTGGTACCCAATTGTACTTGGGTCCAGATCGGATTACCCCTTTCGGGACCCATACTTGAATTACCTTTACAATTTTCCCAATATGGATATCCACTAGGGTTCGTGCTGAATTCTTGTGCGATCTGTTGATCTTTGGCTTTGTATTTTGACCACTCAGATCACGTTGGGCTGAACCTTTATCCATACAGATTTGGCCTTCGTTGAACCATGCCTTTGCTGGTTTGGAACAGATGACTTAGGTCCAGCTTTCGCTTTATCCTTCTCAAGTTTGATCGTTAGCCAGCTGGGCTTGCTGTTCTCAGGCTTAATATATCCAATACCAGTTTTGGCTTTATGGTTCAGCTGTCCCGTGGTCTGGTCATCATACTTGAAAGACTCATATGCATCGTGTATCACACTGGCTTTGACAAAATTCATTTTCTTGAACTTGTCGTCAACCAGATCTGACTGATTACATGTTCCCTCAGAGCTTCTTTCACCAAAGCTGAAACCTAAGATAGATTTGTCATTCAATGGCTTCTGGGTCTTATGCAGCTTGCCTAAGAAAACAGAAGACTTAGTCCAGGAGCTCATCACTTGACTTAATCTACCATTTTCATATGAGAGCTCATGGGACTTTATTCTCAAAATATCATTCTCGATTTTCAGCTTACTCAACTCAGTTTGTAAACTGTCAGATTCCCCAAGATGAGCAGTGCTTGGGTCTACTGAACTATTTTTCAAACATTCGTTTTCAGCTTTAATCTCCTCAAATGTCTGAGACAGCTTTCGGTACTCATGGACCATTTCATTAAGTGCATTGATGAGGTCCTCTCGTGTAAATTCACTATTAGATAAGTCAAAAACCTCATCATCAGTTGTCTGGTTGGCCATCAAGAAGTGAACTTCTTCTTGCTCACTCTCACTGGATGAGATGCTTGATGTAGAATCATAATCTGAGTCCACCCATTTTTTGTTACTCTCCTCAGCAACAAGAACCTTCCGGTCATTCTTCTTGTGTGGCCTCTTCTCAGATCTGTTTCTCCTTCTTTCTATGGATCTTTATTTGGACCGCTCTGTGGACCACTTGTCATATTTCTTGGGCCTGTTGCAATCTGCTACGAAATGCTCTGGTCTACCGCAGTTATAACAATTACATCAGTAGTAATCTTGCCAGATTTATGAGCATTGTTATAATTGAAAGAAGGGTTTTGAGTTCTACTCATGAATTTCCCAAATTTCTTGACGAAGAGGGACATTGCGTCATTGCTGATCTGCTCTGCTGACTTGCTAGGTGAGCACTGTTCTAATGTCGTAGCAGCAAGAGCTTTTGTGGGTTGTGAGGTTGATGGTCCAGCCTCTGATCTGGTCTCCAGCTCGAACTCATAGGCTTTTAAATTGGCAAACAAATCGTGAAGTTCAAGCTTGTTCAGATCCTTGGACTCTCTCATGGCCATTGTCTTTACATCCCACTCCCTTGGTAGTGCTCTCGTCACATTGAGAGCCAGTTCTCTGTTGGAGTATTCTTTTCCAAGTCTAGTCAGCTCAATCACAACAGCATTGAATCTCTCGTCGAATTCCGCCATGGTCTCGCCTCATCTTTACGGACTCATATTTCTGCTGGGCAACAGTCAGCTTGTTCTCTTTGGTCTCATCGTTGCCTTCACAGATTTGCGTCAGCTTCTCCCAGATTTCTTTAGCAGTAGCGCAGGTCTTGATTTTGCTGAACATATTCTTGTCCAACGTCTTCTATAGAATATCCTTCGCTACATTATCCAGATTCTCCTTTTTCTTATCCTCTGGTGTATACTCCATTCTGGCCTTTTCTATCCACTGTGGAGCACCAACAGTAATCGTCATCGCCGTATTAGCCTTCATAATCTTCATGGGTCTATCTGTTATGACGAACCACATGTCATCATCTTGTGCGGCTAAATGGGCATGCATCCGGATCTTCCAATCGTCGTATTCCTCCTTAGAAAACATAGGAATTTTATTGTGAGAAGTAGACATATTAATATAAGCGTAGAAGATCAAACTATTCAAAAACTGAGATGACAGGGCTCTGATACCAATTGATAGGATCAATGGAATCCTGTAGACACCCGATCACTCAAGCCACGCTGCAAGTGACCTCCTACCAACCACAATCTACGCATATACCATTGCTGATTACAATCAAATGAATTTTCGAACTTCTTCATAAAGCACGTTTGTTACAGACTCTAATATGATTTTACAATGAATGCGATACAATAGAGTTCTGTAAATATTATGGTTTCTTTACAATGAAACTTGTTTACAAATGTGAACCAGAATATATCTCGAAGGATTTTCTAATAAGAATTGAACGAGAGTGTTCTTCGAGATGTTCAAGACTGGGACTCAAAATATTTTTGCAAGAGTGCGTTTTTGAGAGTCACCAAGATTGTAGTTTCGGAGAGAGCTTGAGAGAATAAAAAATGCAAGAGAGATTCAAAAATGATCGAGAGACTAAAACTTCTGAGGGAGCTTCTTCATTTAAAATCTTCAGCTATTTATACATCTCCATCCTCAACGGTCATAAATGAGCCAGTAGACACAAACCTTTTTTGCATATTTTCATCGTATCAACGCATTAAATGCTCCATTAATGCTATGCAAAGGTCTATCTAAAGTTGTCAGAGCTTTGTTGACTTTAATACCAAAAATAGGTAAACATCGAATAGACCAACTCTGCGTCCTGCAAAGTATTCTCCAAATAGCTCAGAAACGAGTCTCTTTCATCCACTTTGTTTAACAGGCTTTATACGATTGAATATTGATCGTTGAATCCTTTGGAATTAATATCTGATGAATCTGTAGCTCAAATCCATTTCGACACTGAGATCTGAAATCTTCTCTCAATTATATAAGCTTAACTTTCTTTTTCTATTGCGTAACTTCCCTCTTTAACTTCTTGATAACTTTATAACTGTCAGATCTGAGTTCCCTGCTTTATGAGTCTTCCTCATTTTCTTTAATCATATCTTCTGATCTGAAACCCCCTATGTTTCTATAACTATACCAAAGTCAAATATGAAATCTCTGTTCTTCTCTGAATATTCGTCTATGAAATCTGAACAAATAACCTCTGAGCTGAAACTGATATATTACCAGATCTGATTGCTCTCATCTGATCTGATAAGCTATCTTCCCCGTTATATATGTTGTTCCCAATCTCTCGGATTTGAAACGAAGACTTTGTACAAAACCTGATAAGCTCTGATCTGAAATACTTAACCCGATAACTGAATATCCAGATCTAATAAGCCCTGAACTAAATTGTTCTGAAATACTCTGATCTTATATCCTCTGATGTGATCTGAATATGCCTAGTCCAAATATGAACGGATCTGAGTCCCCGATCCTAATCTGATAGAACTCGATTACTTCAAATCTGATAGCTTAATGTTCAGTTCTTTATCTTGTTTATGTTATCACCAAAACTTATAAATTTTATCTTTACATTTTCCCTGATGATGTTTTGGGAGTTCCACCGGAGAGAGAGGTGGAGTTTTTGATTGAGCAGATGCCAGGTATGTTGGGGGATCCGGATCCGCCCCCCGGCCAGGCAGCGGAAGAACGATAAACAGAAGACCGGGAGGCGATCAATAAGAAAAACAAATCTACATTTTACGACATTCATAGGATGTTTAGCGTGTTACCTCGCTGGCACTTGTGCCTGGCTCCAACCGGTGTTTCAAGAACCCGGCTCTTCTCGGTAGATTGCGGTAGTTACGCCAATCCGATCCACGACTAGATCCGAGACTCCTTCGTCAGACTACACTAGAAGTCCTGACGAGATCAGCACGAACGGATTCTCCTCGAAAAACTAGGCCGGAACGTTTTCCGGCGAAGTTGGCGGCGGCGGCGGGCGGCGCACGGCGGCGGCGTGATCGAGAGAGGAGAAGGGATGGAGGCGGCGGTTTGCTATTAGGTTTAGGTTATGTTGTAGTGTCTCTTAATCAAGTCAC
>KV020191.1:0-19743 GCA_001598015.1 Dorcoceras hygrometricum | reverse complement strand
CGGAAATGACGGCTCTGGAGGAGGAATTTGATTCCGAGTTTAACAGGTTGATAGAGAAATACACCCCAAATTAATCAACTAAACTGTTGCCTTATTTCCATTTGGAGACTACATTAATTACAATAGCTTGCCTTAATGCCATTTGGAGACTACGGGGTGTATCCAAAGTAGATTTCCATGAAATTTTACTTTTATAGATTTCGATGGATTTTAAAAATCTAGAGGAATTCAGTTTACATATTTATGAAGTTCATAAAAGTTTGGTGGTATCCAAAGTAGATTTCCATGAAATTTTAAAAAGTCAAGTGGTATTCAATTTCAACTTTTTAAAACTCTATAGAAATTTACAGGTATCCAAATTTACTGTAGACTTCGTGTCATTCCTACGAAATACTCTATGTACAAACTATAAAGTCACTGGTACAACAACAAAAACTAAAAAATTCTCTTCTTTTCACCTTTGAGATTTGGTGACATTTTTATCTTTTTCAAATTTATTTACTTTATCTCTTTTCAATATTCAATTACTTCCAACTATCATAAAATTTCATACTTTTTCGTTATTTATATAACTAAAAATTTATAAGTTCTAAATAATAATTTTTCGATAAGTTATATATATAAATATATATAATCGTAAATAATATATATAGTATTTGAACTATTAGAAGTTGAGATACAATAATAATATATAATAGTAAATATTATATATTTACGGTTATTTTCGCTTTATTTTTATTTTGATATTATTTACTTTTCTTATGTCCATTTATTCTGCAATTTTTCTAATGTCCATTTATTCTGCAATATCAGATGTCGAATTTTATTTGTTAATTTTTTCCAAACATAACATAATTTTTTATTTATTTTTATCCTTTTAAAATATACATATGTAGTGTTATATTTAAAAGTCCGTACAAGAACCTCTTTAAAAATCTAATGAAGTCAATAGAATTCTTTTTACAACTCCATGTGATTCCTTTATAAAAATCTATCAACTTAAAAAAAGTCTAAATACAGCGCAGAGAACAGCTTAGAGCGAATACAATGCAGATTACATCTTAGAGCGAAGACAACGCAGAGAACAGCTTAGACCGTGAAGAGTTTATGTGAGGCTCTCTGCTCACAATTAATCTTCTAATCTTATCTTATGGGCGTTTAATTCGCATCTAATTTAAACTTCGAATTTGAGTGATGAAATCTGGAAACACAATTTTTTTTTTTTTTTTGTAAGTTGGTCCCAAAGGCTGGTCCTGGGTAACAATACAAAACTACGTTTGCGCTTCAAAAGCTATTTATTTATAACAGAACAAACCAGTACAAATAGTTATTACATGTTACGTCTGCTAATACAAAAGCTGACCAGCAGTAGCAAAACCAGGTTTCATCTTAACGCTAACTATATCAATGTTATGCTAACAGCTGATCTCTAATAGTTCTTCTTCATTGTTGCGCTTCGTCTAGTTAGTCAGCTCTCACTACTCATGCCCAACTCAGTTCAGCTCTCGCCTACCTGTTGTCATGCACACACACAAAACAAAACAACAGCCGGAACACTCCGGTGAGAATCATCTCAGTATAATCAACAGATAAATGCACTAGAACAAATAACCGCATCACCACATTTATAAATGCTAAAATGCAATGCGTCTATCTCAATTCTTCATTTCAGAATTGATTCCATTTCACATCAACGCCATCAAGATTCGTAACCGATCTTGACATGGATATCCATCTATCGAAGTTAACTCAAACTCCGACAATCAGGTCATCTCAGTCCTAGGCAGTAGAATCAATTCATGTTCTCTTTATGCAATATCTTGCAAACATAAAAGATCCACTACCTGTGATGGATCGACACATAAAACTCCAGTTCTAAATCAAGAACAGAAACTACAGAGTATGTGATTCCATCGGGATAACTCAAGAAATATCATTCCTGAGTAATCTAATCCCTGACTCTCACTGTCAAATTATACCTTTGTTGTTCTCTGTTCGAATTCTTCAAATATTGCTTCGGCTTTCTTTCACTTGTTCTCAGTAACTCACAGAGTCAAATCCTGAAGTCTGTAACAAGAGTTACAAGGATTTCGAATTCAATCCTATTTATAGACAACAGTCTCTGTTTTTCTGCAGCATTTCCAATGTGGTCAATTCGAATTCCGCGTGTCATGCTGAGTATTTATCTATCAATATAGGATAAACTCCCACCGCTTCGAAACTCAGCTTATTCGATTAGTGCCTATAGCTTATCAACTGTTCTTCGTGATACAGAGCAATTCTCGCGACTGGTGCTAACAATTATCACGACTGGAAGCGATAGCTATATTCAGTTGTTGAAATATCCAGTCACAGCAAAACCATATTTCACAACCAACCAGTCGCAACATAACCAGCTTTTACAATCAGCTGTCATAACTAAGAATCAACCAGTCGCTGTTTAAACTAATCAAACTTTGTTATATTAGACATCCTACGACTGGGTTTGATGTTTCTTCATAAAGCAGTAGCAGCAACCAGTCGCAGTGATTAGGTCGCAACAATAACCAGTCGCGCCACTCCTTTATCTTATAACAACCAGACGCAGCAAGAATCCAGTCGCAACGATATCAGTCGCAGCATTTTAAAACAAAACGTTGTCGTTACAACTAATCCTAACGACGTCGTAACGTTCCATCGTCTGGTATCAAATCTTCACTGAAAGAAAACCCCCCAACTGGTCGCTCTAATAATCCAACGACTGATTTCGCTAATTTATTCAAAACGACATCGTATCGAGGTTCCTGTTTCATAAGTCAAACGACATCGTATTGCTCCTTCGGCTGGAATCAACTCTCATGAACCCGCCTCGACTGATTCGCGTTTAACATCAAAACGACGACGTTGCGCCTACATTGCCGAAACCAGTCACAACATTAATACAAACCAGTAGGTGCACAAAGAAACTTCTGCAGCTGGTTCCCACGTGCACAACAGTAACCTACACGTGGCGCTTCCTCATTGAATCTTATATTTGCGCGTCTACTGCTAGCAGCAACTCGAACAAACGCAACGACTGGAATTCAAAATTCGACCAGTCGCCAGCTACAGTATTGTTGACCCGCATTGACTTTGCTACAATAACCTGCTGCTGATCAATGTCATCAAATTTGCTTCGTCTGGTTCCCACACTTAGCGAAATTCAACGATACAAAATCCCTGGATCACACAACACCTATAGAAGAAATCCGAGCTCCTAAATTCAACTTCATCAAAATGTATCATGTGGAACTTCAACTCATTAAATTTCGATGTAATAATTTCGGGCATTACATTTCTCCCCCTCTAAAATTCGAGTTCGTCCTCGAACTTATCAACAGTTCCATATGTATGTAAACATGGTGCAATAACAGAAACCGAATAAAACTAACCTTATGGAAACAGAAAGGGAAATCTTTGTCTCATATCATCTTCCACCTCCCATGTTGCTTCTTCAACTCCATATCGATTCCATTGAATCTTCACCAATGGAATTATTTTCGTTCGGAGTTGTTTTTCCTTCCGATCAAGAATCTGAATTGGTTGTTCAAAATAACTTAGAGTTTCATCTAGTTCAGCTTCTTCAGCAGGAATAACATGGGATGCATCAGGTATATATTTTCTCAGCATAGATACATGAAAAACATCATGTATTCCCGACAGAGATGGAGGTAATGCTAATCGATAAGCAAGATCGCCTATCTTCTCTAGGATTTCATATGGACCAATAAATCTTGGAGACAACTTTCCTCGTTTACCAAATCTGATTGTACCCCCGAAAGGAGAAATCTTCAAGAATACTTTGTCCCCTGTTTCAAAACACAAAGGTCTACGTCTGATATTTGCATATCTGCTCTGTCTATGTTGCGCTGTTCTCATTCTTTGTTGAATTAACTTCACTTTCTCAGTCATTTCTCTGATCAAATCTGGTCCCAATTCAGGTACCTCAGATATATCATCCCAATACAATGGTGAACGACATTTTCTCCCATACAACGCTTCAAACGGAGCCATTTCAATACTGGCTTGATAACTGTTGTTGTATGAAAATTCCACCAATGGTAATGAATCTTGCCATGAAATACCAAAGTCTAATACTACTGCTCTAAGCATATCCTCAAGAGTCTGGATTGTTCTTTCAGTTTGTCCATCGGTTTGAGGATGATAAGCGATGCTTAGATGCAATTTTGTACCCAGAGCCTGTTGTAAGCTACTCCAAAAATGGGAGGTAAATCTGGGATCTCTACCAGAGACAATTGATTTTGGTATTCCATGAAGTCTGACCACTTCTCGCACATAAAGATCTTCCATTTGATCATGTCGATAGGTCATTCGATAGGGAATAAAACAAGCAGATTTCGTCAACCTATCGATAATAAACCAAATAGCATCACAGCATCGGGATCACTTTGGTAATCGTTACAAAGTCTATGGAAATATGATCACATTTCCATTCAGGAACTGACAGACTATGCAATAAACCAGCGGGTCTCTTTCTTTCCGCTTTCACTTGTTGGCAATTCAAGCATTTCGAAACAAATTTAGTCACATCAGACTTCATTTGTTTCCACCAGTATTGCTTCTTTAAATCGTTATACATCTTTCTGCCACCTGGGTGAATGCTGAATTTACTTCGATGGGCTTCACCCAAAATCTGGTTTTTCAATTCCATGACATCTGGAACAACAAGTCTGTTGTTCACATACAACACATCTTCGTTGTTTATGCGGTACTCAGATTGGTGTCCCGATTTTATCATTTTAACAGATCTTTGGATATTAAAATCTCTCTTCTGTGCCTCTTTAATTCGAACCATAACTCAGGTTCAGCACTGATAGCACAAATTCTCATCGGTTTTCTTCATGTTTCAAATAAATACTCAGAATTACAGCAATATTCTATCAACGTAGATACTTCCACAGTAGATAAAGATAACGCACAAATTTTCCTACTAAGAGCATCAGCTGCTGCATTCGATTTTCCTGGATAATATTTGATTTCACAATCAAAATCTTTCAATAAATCCAGCCATCTTCGCTGCCTCATATTTAACTCAGAGTGGGAAAACAAGTACTTCAAACTCTTATGATCAGAAAATATTTCAAATTTCTCCCCATACAGATAATGTCACCATATTTTCAATGCAAATACGATGGCTGCCAATTCAAGATCATGAATTGGATATCGGATCTCATGGGGTTTCAATTGTCTTGAAGCATATGCAATTACATGTCCTCGCTGCATCAAAACACACCCTAATCCGTGGTGAGAAGCATCACAATAAACCACAAAACCACCAGTACCTGAAGGAATTGTCAAGACTGGTGTGGTAGTTAATCTCTTCTTTAATTCAAGAAAACTGTTCTCACATGCTTCTGACCAAACAAACGGTGCATTTTTCTATGTCAACTGAGTAATAGGCTTTGCAATACTCGAGAAATCCTGAATAAATCGACGATAATAACCTGCAAGACCCATAAAACTTTGAATTTCCGGCACAGATTTCGGTCTAGGACAGTCTATCACTGCATCTATCTTACTAAGATCAACTGAAATGCCTTCTCCAGAAATAATATGCCCAAGAAATACCACTTTTCGTAACCAGAACTCACATTTCGATAGTTTAGCATACAATTTCTCATCTCTTAATGTTTGTAAAACTGTCCTGAGATGATTCGCATGCTCATACAGATTCTTCTAATAGATCAGAATATCATCAATGAATATAATTACAAAATCATCAAGATAGTTTTGAAATACCTGATTCATCAAACTCATAAACACTGCTGGTGCGTTGGTTAATCCGAAAGGCATAACAACAAACTCATAGTGACCGTATCTTGTTTGGAAGGCAGTCTTCGATATATCCTCATCTCTTACTCTTAACTGATGATATCCAAATCTCAAATCAATATTTGAATATACTGACGAGCCCTGCAACTGATCAAACAAAACATCTATTCGCGGCAAAGGATATTATTCTTTACCATGGCCTTATTCATTTGCCGGTAGTCAATACATAGTCTCATTGATCCATCTTTCTCTTCGATATATCCTCATCTCTTACTCTTAACTGATGATATCCAAATCTCAAATCAATATTTGAATATACTGACGAGCCCTGCAACTGATCAACAAAACATCTATTCGCGGCAAAGGATATTTATCTTTACCATGGCCTTATTCATTTGCCGGTAGTCAATACATAGTCTCATTGATCCATCTTTCTTCCTCACAAATAATACTGGAGCACCACAAGGAGAAACACTTGGTCTAATGTATCCCTTGGTAAGAAGATCCTCCAGCTGTTCTTTCAATTCCTTCAATTGAATTGGTGCCATTCGGTACGGTGCCTTTGATATCGGTTGTATACCTGGCATCAATTCAATGCTGAAATCTACCTCTCGATATGGAGGTAATCCTGGAATTTCATCAGGAAAGACATCAGCAAATTCACAAACGACTGGTATATCAACCAGATTCGGGCTATTTTTCGTCACATCTATGGCATAAATCAGGAATCCCTCTGCTCCTTTCTGCAATAGATTATTCATGGTAATAGCAGAGACCAAAGGAATTCTGGCTCGTGATCCCTTACCATAGAATTTCCACTCATAAGTTTTCACTGGTTTGAATCGAACCACTTTCTGAAAACAATCCACTGTGGCTCTGTACTTGGTTAACATATCTATGCCACCGATACAATCAAAATCAAATAACCCAAGCACAACACAATCAATCTCAATTTCATGACCCTCAAACTGTAACACACAATTTCTGACAGCCTTTATCGACAACAGACCCTTTCCCATGGGTGAAGAGACCGATACCATCTCAGTTAAGGGTTCAATAGGTAACTCATGTGATGCAACAAAATGTTCCGAAATAAAGGTATGTGAAGCACCAGTATCAATTAATACATAGGCTGGAAAATTACACAAATAGCAGTTACCTGCAAGAACATCATCCGAGGCTGCCTGCGCTTGCTCCTCGGTCAATGCAAACACTCTTGCTTGTTGTTTAGGAGGTTGGCTCACTGTCTGGCTTCCTCCTTGTC
Organism: Dorcoceras hygrometricum; assembly: GCA_001598015.1. Taxonomy (NCBI): domain Eukaryota; kingdom Viridiplantae; phylum Streptophyta; class Magnoliopsida; order Lamiales; family Gesneriaceae; genus Dorcoceras; species Dorcoceras hygrometricum. The sequence goes on along the minus strand of KV020191.1, from coordinate 12,668 downwards.
TACCCTGCTGCTGATTCTGGGGTTGAAATGAATGTACAGAGGAGGCTTGCCTTTCTGGTATTGGCATTGTTCTTGCTGTTCCCGGATTCTGTGTATTCCCAGAATCACGTTGAGGACAAATTCGTGCAAAATGTCCAGGTTGATTGCAAATACGGCAAATGCCAGACACTCCTCTACATTGTTCTGTAACATGTCTGCCTCCACACTTGGTACAGTAATCTCCAGATTTCTGTCCAGCTTTCATCTGTTTAAATTCATTCGAACTGGAAGAACTACTGGTACCCGATCATTTTAATTGTTTTCCTTTCCCTTTAAAATAATTTTTCTTTCCACTACTGCTGCTTCCAGCATCAAATCGAGGGGGTGGTGGAATCTGAAATTTATCTTGTGATGCTCTTGCATCTGGTGGTACAAATTGTGATCTTCGTTGTCTCAGCAATCCAGCTTCTGCTCCTTTTGCGCGATTGAGTGCATCCGTAAAAGTTTTGGTCTCCCAGTATTCACCAAGGTGAATACATCTGGATTCAATCCATTGATAAACTGGTCTGCTTGTGCTTCATCACTTATGGCAACATGCGGAGAACATTTGAGCAAGCCTGTAAATTTTGCAACGTATTCTTCAATATTCAATTGCCCTTGCCTCAAATTAGCAAATTCCGCTCCTTTATCCTTTCGATAAGAAACTGGAAAGAACCGTTGATAGAAAGCTGTTCTAAACATTGTCCAAGTAATCACAGTGCCCTGATTCTCAAGTGCCTTCTTTGTCGCCACCCACCAACTTTTACCAACACCATGCAACTGGTGTATAATCAGTTTCACCCGACGATCATCGGTATAATCAAGTGCTTCGAATAGCTGTTCAATATCTTCTAACCAGTTCTCACAGTCAATAGTCCTGTCAAAGTCGGTGGTTTAAACAACTGAAATCGTTTTAACAAAGTTTCTATCGGAGTTGCAGCTGCATTCAACATATCAGTCGATGTACTACCCTGCTCTGTTGTAGGAATTGTCCCAGTCTGCCGAGTAGTTGTTCTTCGAGGAGGAATATCTAAGAATCAAACAGACTTGTTCATAATTCCTCATCAATCAGTAGCAAGTCAGTCTCAGTCCCTCCTCTGATTAGCATACATGAATGTACTGCTTCTCAAGAGATCGAGTTCTGATTCATACGTCACTCAATACATGCTATTACTCTCTTCGACATATTCTTACCATTTATTCACAGTAATCATGTGATATAAATTCAAAAACATTAAGACATATACCACACAAGCACGCAATGGTTCAATCAAGAAAACTCACTTTACCCCACTCATCTAGAATGATCTTAATGATTTAGTAGGCTCTGATACCACCTGTTGTGAGGCTCTCTGCTCACAATTAATCTTCTAATCTCATCTTATGGGCGTTTAATTCGCATCTAATTTAAACTTCGAATTTGAGTGATGAAATCTGGAAACACAATTTTTTTTTTGTAAGTTGGTCCCAAAGGCTGGTCCTGGGTAACAATACGAAACTACGTTTGCGCTTCAAAAGCTATTTATTTATAACAGAACAAACCAGTACAAATAGTTATTACATGTTACGTCTGCTAATACAAAAGCTGACCAGCAGTAGCAAAACCAGGTTTCATCTTAACGCTAACTATATCAATGCTATGCTAACAACTGATCTCTAACAGTTCTTCTTCATTGTTGCGCTTCGTCTAGTTAGCCAGCTCTCACTACTCATGCCCAACTCAGTTCAGCTCTCGCCTACCTGTTGTCATGCACACACACAAAACAAAACAACAGCCGGAACACTCCGGTGAGAATCATCTCAGTATAATCAACAGATAAATGCACTAGAACAAATAACCGCATCACCACATTTATAAATGCTAAAATGCAATGCGTCTATCTCAATTCTTCATTTCAGAATTGATTCCATTTCACATCAACGCCATCAAGATTCGTAACCGATCTTGACATGGATATCCATCTATCGAAGTTAACTCAAACTCCGACAATCAGGTCATCTCAGTCCTGGGCATTAGAACCAATTCATGTTCTCTTTATGCAATATCTTGCAAACATAAAAGATCCACTACCTGTGATGGATCGACACATAAAACTCCAGTTCTAAATCAAGAACAGAAACTACAGAGTATGTGATTCCATCGGGATAACTCAAGAAATATCATTCCTGAGTAATCTAATCCCTGACTCTCACTGTCAAATTATACCTTCGTTGTTCTCTGTTCGAATTCTTCAAATATTGCTTCGGCTTTCTTTCACTTGTTCTCAGTAACTCACAGAGTCAAATCCTGAAGTCTGTAACAAGAGTTACAAGGATTTCGAATTCAATCCTATTTATAGACAACAGTCTCTGTTTTTCTGCAGCATTTCCAATGTGGTCAATTCGAATTCCACGTGTCATGCTGAGTATTTATCTATCAATATAGGATAAACTCCCACCGCTTCGAAACTCAGCTTCTTCGATTAGTGCCTATAGCTTATCAACTATTCTTCGTGATACAGAGCAATTCTCGCGACTGGTGCTAACAATTCTCACGACTGGAAGCGATAGCTATATTCAGTTGTTGAAATATCCAGTCACAGCAAAACCAGATTTCACAACCAACCAGTCGCAACATAACCAGCTTTTACAATCAGCTGTCATAACTAAGAATCAAACAGTCGCTGTTTAAACTAATCAAACATTGTTATATTAGACATCCTACGACTGGGTTTGATGTTTCTTCATAAAGCAGTAGCAGCAACCAGTCGCAGTGATTGGGTCGCAACAATAACCAGTCGCGCTACTCCTTTATCTTATAACAACCAGACGCAGCAAGAATCCAGTCGCAGCATTTTAAAACAAAACGTTGTCGTTACAACTAATCCTAACGACGTCGTAACGTTCCATCGTCTGGTATCAAATCTTCACTGAAAGAAAACCCCGCAACTGATCGCTCTAATAATCCAACGACTGATTTCACTAATTTATTCAAAACGGCATCGTATCGAGGTTCCTGTTTCATAAGTCAAAACGACATCGTATTGCTCCCTCGGCTGGAATCAACTCTCATAAACCCGCCTCGACTGATTCACGTTTAACATCAAAACGACGACGTTGCGCCTACATTGCCGAAACCAGTCACAACATTAATACAAACCAGTAGGTGCACAAAGAAACTTCTGCAGCTGGTTCCCACGTGCACAACAGTAACCTACACGTGGCGCTTCCTCATTGAATCTTATATTTGCGCGTCTACTGCTAGCAGCAACTCGAACAAACGCAACGACTGGAATTCAAAATTCGACCAGTCGTCAGCTACAGTATTGTTGACCCGCATTGACTTTGCTACAGTAACCTGCTGCTGATCAATGTCATCAAATTTGCTTCGTCTGGTTCCCACACTTAGCGAAATTCAACGATACAAAATCCCTGGATCACACAACACCTCTAGAAGAAATCCGAGCTCCTAAATTCAACTTCATCAAAATGTATCATGTGGAACTTCAGCTCATTAAATTTCGATGTAATAATTTCAGGCATTACAGTTTATTTCTCAGATCAGTATTTATATGATCAATTTACAAATCAGCTCATAGGAACGCCTTTTCAGATCAACTTAATATTGAGTATCAGATCAGACTGGAAAATGTTCTGCTCAGTAAAGAATAACTCAGATAGTTTTGGATCAGATCGCATGAACAACTTACAAATTTCACGTATCAGCTCAGAGCACACAAGCTTTCAGATCACGCATATAGAGAAAATCTCAGAGCATACAGTACTCAAATTAAAAGTGAATCTATCAGATCAGATTAGAGCGAATCAAGCGCTAAATCACTTGTTTTGATTATTTATTATTTGATTGTTGTATAGTTGATAGATGTTATAATCTTGAAATTATACTAGAAAGTTTGTTGAGTTGATAGATTTTTATACTAGCTATATATTGATCTAAATTTATTTGTTTTGATTATTTATTATTTATTAAAAGACATACTCCCGAATTGATTGAAAAATTGATTTTTACGCATTACATAATATTTTATTAATAGTTTTTAATTGAGATGCAATATGTTGTATTTTAATATTTGGATTCCTTTATGTAGTTTGCTAATAAAAGATTTATTCTAAATGGAAAAATATTATATATTTATAAGTTCAAACAAAATCATTATAAAAAATTAAAATTATAAAACTCATAAATTATATTAAAAAATAAATCCATAAAAACTCTCTACAAATCCATAGAAATCTCTCTAAAAATCTATAAAAGTCTAATGAAGTCCATTAAATTCTTTTTATAACTCCATGAGATTCCATAAAAGTCTACGAATACCTATCAATTCCACAAAAGTCTATCATTTATAAAAAGTCAATAAAAGTCGTTCAGATTGAATACACCCCCATACATTAACTACAACTGCTTCTATGGGATATACCCATTTACCCATTATCAGAGAGCTTTAGATAAATGCTACAATTTCTTTTCTACACTCATTTCGATTTTTGCATTGGTGAACTAGATTTTGTTTAGATCTACATGCTTTCTTGCCTTTAGTTTGGTGTATCGCTGCTGCTTTTAACGTGCACATTTTAGAAAACATCTCAAATCAAATGCCGATCTATGGCATTTTACCTAGATTGATGTCTGGTTGTGATGTTTTTTTACCAAATTTTGAAGCATTCTATGCTTCTAGGGGTGATCATAGAATATGTTTTAGTTTAAGTAATTAAAGTTATAGATTATGAAAAATTTAAGAAAAAATAGAAGCAGATATTTTTTGAAAATTTGAAAGCAGAAGTGGAAATTTGGAAACATCAAAAGTATACATGTCATTTAAATAGTAAGTTTTGATAATTACACTGTATAGACATATAATAAATATGAAGCAAACTTTAGGGTTTTAGTTAATTTCAGTAGAAGGTAACACAAAATTGTTAGAGTAGATGTTCTGAGTCAACTTGTGATTAGAGTTTTATCGACTTGGCAAATGTTATCAGTTTAAATATTTAAATTATATGGATAAATACTTTGAATATAATAATAATTAAACTAATGCATATTATAAATTTTGTTCCTATTAAATTGAACCGTCCAAAAGAAGGATCAGAGTCACTCGAGTCTGAAGCTAATATCTGTGATGTCATGTACCATAAACAATGACTGTGACGCCCGAACCCACGGGGTCACGAATTTGGGGTGAATAAAATTTTTCAAATAAAAGAAGGGCTGAAAGACAATTTGTTATAAGCTGTATTTCTTATAACTTAAAAGAAATTAAAACACGACTCAACTAAAAGCTGACAGACACTAACTTGCGCGCTAACTACTGAAAACATTAGCGGAAAAACAGACTTTATTATAAATTGCAATTGCGAGTTACAACATCTGAAATTCTGTTTGAATATACAACTGTTGTAATTGATCTAATACAGATTCTTATCATACAATACAACATTAACTAAGACACGGAAAACGCTGGCCTTTTGATAAACACAACACCCAGCAGCTGCTGTCAGATTTCACCACCTGTTCGCTCCTCAGCTGTCATACCTGCACCATTTTAAAAGCTAATGAGCCTAGGGGCTCAGCAAGTAACATCTGAGTAATAACAATTTCATTTACCACAGGCAGACATCTGATCATACAATACTGAGTTAAAGGAACATCAATGCGTAAACATTTCATAAACATAACTTTCTGTCATAAACTTGGAGATAGGGGATAATAGCCCAGATCTCATCATCAACATCATTTTCTTTGATTTATGGCTTAGAAGCTCTACTTAGGTCCGTGTTGCACTTTGATCAAAATGACTTCCGATATCAGTTTTAGCATATAGCTCATATGAAAGGGCAGTCGACATCTGGACAACTGCTCACCCTTCTCCTTGTTGACCGTCTGTTATCTATGCCATAAATCCTCAAAATAAACTTTTGGTCCTTTAACATCCTTTCTTTCCTTAAAATTTCTTTAAACATCATCGGGTTCCATCATTTAAAACTCTCACTTCCCATTTTAAAACTTTACTGAGTACCGAATTTCGACTATTGGGAACTTATCGCTGAAATGAATCAGTCGTAACAAAGTGAAACAATACTTTGAAACAAAACAGATCTTCACTGTTCACGTTTATGGCAAAACAGCTGCAAGAATATTTGTTAATATCTGAAACAGCTAGTAGATGAAACGATGTCGTTGAAACAGGAAGCAGATATGATGACGTAAGACTATCTGCTAAAAATTGCGACTTAATGAAACGACCTCGTTAGCTTGAACCAGTCGCAACAATAATTGCTAACAACACGACTCGGGAATATATGTAAAACGATGTCGTTTGCTTTAAGAAGCTGACGTAAGAAAGTCTGATACTAAGAATAAACAGACGTAAGAATATCCGTTATCAGTCGTGACTCCGAATAAATGAACGTTAGCGCATCAACCAGTCGCAAGAAAAGCGCTAACATACGTGAAACCAGACGCAAGGAATAGGAACCAGTCGTAAGACAGGAACCAATCGCAATGAATAGTACCAGTCGCAATGAATAGTACTTTAGAAGTGAACAGTGCCACTGCTGGAATTTGACTTGATATTTGTAACATCAAAACAACAACTATGCTATCAGCCTTTGCCTATCAAACCAGACTTTATACTAATTCAACTAGCAACTACCGATTACCTAGATATCAAATTCTGATATTACGACTACTTGAAAGGAAGAACATTCATAAACATTCTTGGATTAAACTCGAATCCTCAGTACTTTTAAAACATCATAAACTTGCTGGGAAAACATTCGGAAGCATCAAAACATCATTTTGAACCCATCTTTCTATCCTTTTCATGTATGAATCATTTTAAACATGAACTTTGAACATATCTTTAACATACAGGCAAGCAGATCCAAAATAACATAATTATATACTTTAGATGGTGTAGCAAATGATCAGCTTTTACTTGCCTTATCAAATCTTTGCAATCAGTGGTTAATTCTGGCAGAATCTTCTCCCTGAGCAACACAAGAACTACTCTGGAAAATATTTTGAAGAACACCGAAGATTTTCTTTGCAAATGATAAAGATATTGCTTTGAAAACATGTTTAAATATGAAAGGGATTAGTGACAACTACTTGTGAAATCAAACATGACACACTTATAAAATTTAGTAAAATTCCCTTCATCTCATTTTAATTTGTAAAACACCAAAAATTTTTCAAAAGATATCATTTGTCCTCCTTGAAGATATTTTCAATCAATTTAAAACCTGTTCATGTATCGCTCTTGGAGTCATCTGCTGGAACCAGCCGCAACGCATCTCATTTCTGAAATCAATGAAATCAGCAAATACATAACATTTTAAATGCCATTTTAAATCTATAAAATGAACAAAATGCATAATGTGGTTCTTTGGATTTTTGGGGCGTTACAACTCTACCATCCTTATCGAAATTTCGTCCTCGAAATTTACGTACCAAATAAATATGGATAAAGACTTAGCATATCAGCTTCTATTTCACACGTTGCTTCTCGCTCCGACTGATTAGACCATTGTATCTTAACCATAGGAATGCTACGGTTTCTTAGTCTTTTAATTTCTCGGAGGAGAATTCTTTCTGGTCGTTCTTCATAGCTTAAATCTGGTGCTAATTGGATTGGTTCATGACTTAGCACATGCGAAGGGTTGGGAACGTATTTCCTCAAAGCTGATACATGAAAAATATTGTGTACTACTGACAGCTGCGGTGGCAGTGCTAAACGATAGGATAGTGTTCCTATCTTCTCCAAAATATCATATGGTCCAATATACCTTGGACTCGGTTTCCCTTTCTTTCCAAAATGCATAACTCCTTTCATTGGAGCTATTCTCAAAAATACGTGATCACCTATCTCAAAATTCAGTTCCCTTCTTCGATTATCTGCATAACTTTTCTGCCGACTCTGGGCAGCTTTCATTCTTTCTCGAATTTTTCTAACAGCTGCTGCTGTTTGCTCCACTATATCTGGTCCTAAACCAGCTCTTTCACCAACTTCATCCCAATGAAGTTGTGTTCTACACTTTCGATCGTAGAGAGCTTTGTATGGAGCCAATTGAATCGCAGCTTGAAAACTGTTATTATAGGCAAACTCTACCAGTGGTAATTTCAAATTCCAACTTTCTGTAAAATCCACAATACAAGCTCTGAGCAAGTCTTCTAAAATCTGAATCACCCTTTTAGATTGTCCATCAGTCTGGGGGTGAAACGCAGTGCTAAAGGTCAACTTTGTACCCATAGCTCTATGCAAACTTTTCCAAAAAGCTGATGTGAACTTAGGATCTCTATCTGATACAATAGAAACTGGAACACCATGTAGCCTCACTATTTCCTTAACATATAAATCTGCGTATCTGCCCACATCATAAGTTGTCTTAACTGGTAAGAAATGAGCAGACTTAGTGATTCTATCAATTATAACCCAGATGGAGTTATATCCTTTAACAGTCCTTGGTAAACCAGTCACAAAATCCATTGCTATACACTCCCACTTCCATTCTGGAATGGGCAGTAGCTTAATTAATCCAGCCGGTTGCTGGTGTTCAGTCTTCACCAGCTGACATGTCAAACACTCAGCTACAAATCTGGCAACATCCCTCTTCATTCCTGGCCACCAATACAATTTCTGGAGGTCCTTATACATTTTAGTACTTCCGGGATGTACTGTGTATGGAGCTGTATGTGCTTATCTCAAGAGATCAGCTCTTAGATCATCTACTTGGGGTACCCAAATTCTGTCCAGATATCTAACTACTCCATCTTATGAAAAATAGAGGCTGCTGCCCCTTTCTCTATCTTGCTTGACCCACTTCTGCAGTTGTTCATCTCTTGGTTGTCCCTCTTGAATCAGTTCTATCTGATTCGATCTTACTGAGAGATCTGCTAAAATCATATTACTACTGCTGGGCACTATTTCTAGTCCAAACTGTTCAATATCAGTCGCCAATGATTTCTGAACAATCAGCTGCGCTAGTCCTACTGATTTTCTACTTAATGCATCAGCTACCACATTTGCTTTTCCTGGGTGATAACTGATAGTACAATAGTAGTCTTTAACCAGCTCCAACCATAGCCTCTGCCTCATATTCAATTCCTTCTGGGTAAAGAAGTATTTCAAACTTTTGTGATCTGTGAATATTTCACACTTCAGATAATGTCTCCATATCTTAAGGGCAAAGACAACAGCTGCTAGTTCTAAGTCATGCGTTGGGTAATTCTTTTCATGATCCTTTAGCTGTCTAGATGCGTATGATATTACTTTACGATCCTGCATCAACACAGCTCCTAAAACCAACTTAGATGCATCTGTGTAAATTACGAATTTTCCTTGATCAGTTGGCATCGTTAACACAGGTGCTTCAATCAACGCTTGCTTCAGCTTGTCAAAACTGTTTTGACACTCAGCTGTCCAGTTATACTTCACTTGCTTCCTTGTTAACGTAGTCAAGGGAACAACTATCTTAGAGAATCCTTGGATGAATCGCCTATAGTATCCAGCTAAGCCCAAGAAACCCCTTATTTCTGCAACATTCTTTGGTATAGGCCAGTCGCGGACAGCTTCTACCTTGGCTGGGTCAACTTCTATTCCATCCTTAGAAATTATATGGCCTAAGAACGATACTTTCTCCAACCAGAATTCACATTTGCTGAATTTAGCTAGCTGCTTATCTTTCAAAATCTGGAGAACTGTTCTTAAATGTTGAACATGCTCACATTGGTCTTAGAGTATACTAGAATATCATCCACACGTTGCTTCTCGCTCCGACTGATTAGACCATTGTATCTTAACCATAGGAATGCTACGGTTTCTTAGTCTTTTAATTTCTCGGAGGAGAATTCTTTCTGGTCGTTCTTCATAGCTTAAATCTGGTGCTAATTGGATTGGTTCATGACTTAGCACATGCGAAGGGTTGGGAACGTATTTCCTCAAAGCTGATACATGAAAAATATTGTGTACTACTGACAGCTGCGGTGGCAGTGCTAAACGATAGGATAGTGTTCCTATCTTCTCCAAAATATCATATGGTCCAATATACCTTGGACTCGGTTTCCCTTTCTTTCCAAAATGCATAACTCCTTTCATTGGAGCTATTCTCAAAAATACGTGATCACCTATCTCAAAATTCAGTTCCCTTCTTCGATTATCTGCATAACTTTTCTGCCGACTCTGGGCAGCTTTCATTCTTTCTCGAATTTTTCTAACAGCTGCTGCTGTTTGCTCCACTATATCTGGTCCTAAACCAGCTCTTTCACCAACTTCATCCCAATGAAGTTGTGTTCTACACTTTCGATCGTAGAGAGCTTTGTATGGAGCCAATTGAATCGCAGCTTGAAAACTGTTATTATAGGCAAACTCTACCAGTGGTAATTTCAAATTCCAACTTTCTGTAAAATCCACAATACAAGCTCTGAGCAAGTCTTCTAAAATCTGAATCACCCTTTTAGATTGTCCATCAGTCTGGGGGTGAAACGCAGTGCTAAAGGTCAACTTTGTACCCATAGCTCTATGCAAACTTTTCCAAAAAGCTGATGTGAACTTAGGATCTCTATCTGATACAATAGAAACTGGAACACCATGTAGCCTCACTATTTCCTTAACATATAAATCTGCGTATCTGCCCACATCATAAGTTGTCTTAACTGGTAAGAAATGAGCAGACTTAGTGATTCTATCAATTATAACCCAGATGGAGTTATATCCTTTAACAGTCCTTGGTAAACCAGTCACAAAATCCATTGCTATACACTCCCACTTCCATTCTGGAATGGGCAGTAGCTTAATTAATCCAGCCGGTTGCTGGTGTTCAGTCTTCACCAGCTGACATGTCAAACACTCAGCTACAAATCTGGCAACATCCCTCTTCATTCCTGGCCACCAATACAATTTCTGGAGGTCCTTATACATTTTAGTACTTCCGGGATGTACTGTGTATGGAGCTGTATGTGCTTATCTCAAGAGATCAGCTCTTAGATCATCTACTTGGGGTACCCAAATTCTGTCCAGATATCTAACTACTCCATCTTATGAAAAATAGAGGCTGCTGCCCCTTTCTCTATCTTGCTTGACCCACTTCTGCAGTTGTTCATCTCTTGGTTGTCCCTCTTGAATCAGTTCTATCTGATTCGATCTTACTGAGAGATCTGCTAAAATCATATTACTACTGCTGGGCACTATTTCTAGTCCAAACTGTTCAATATCAGTCGCCAATGATTTCTGAACAATCAGCTGCGCTAGTCCTACTGATTTTCTACTTAATGCATCAGCTACCACATTTGCTTTTCCTGGGTGATAACTGATAGTACAATAGTAGTCTTTAACCAGCTCCAACCATAGCCTCTGCCTCATATTCAATTCCTTCTGGGTAAAGAAGTATTTCAAACTTTTGTGATCTGTGAATATTTCACACTTCTCCATATAGAGATAACGTCTCCATATCTTAAGGGCAAAGACAACAGCTGCTAGTTCTAAGTCATGCGTTGGGTAATTCTTTTCATGATCCTTTAGCTGTCTAGATGCGTATGAAATGACTTTATGATCCTGCATTAACACAACTCCTAGTCCCAACTTTGATGCATCGGTGTAAATTACAAAATGATCAGTTGGCATCGTCAACACAGGTGCTTCAATCAATGCTTGCTTCAGTTTGTCAAAACTGTTTTGACATTCAGCTGTCCAATTATAATTCGCCTGTTTTCTTGTTAACGTAGTCAAGGGAACAACTATCTTAGAGAATCCTTGGATGAATCGCCTATAGTATCCAGCTAAGCCCAAGAAACCCCTTATTTCTGCAACATTCTTTGGTATAGGCCAGTCGCGGACAGCTTCTACCTTGGCTGGGTCAACTTCTATTCCATCCTTAGAAATTATATGGCCTAAGAACGATACTTTCTCCAACCAGAATTCACATTTGCTGAATTTAGCTAGCTGCTTATCTTTCAAAATCTGGAGAACTGTTCTTAAATGTTGAACATGCTCACATTGGTCTTAGAGTATACTAGAATATCATCAATAAATACTACTACAAACTGGTCCAAAAATGGTTGAAAGATCCGATTCATTAAGTCCATGAAAGATGATGGAGCATTCGTAAGTCCAAATGGCATAACTAAAAATTCACAGTGGCCATACCGAGTTCTAAAGGCTGTTTTATAAACATCTGCTGCCTTAATTTTCAGTTGGTGGTATCCAGACCTCAAGTCGATATTAGAAAATACTATGGACCCCTTCAACTGGTCGAACATATCTTCTATCCTAGGTAATGGATACTTATTCTTAATCGTCAATTTATTCAACTCTTGGTAATCTATACATAACCTCATACTTCCATCCTTTTCCTTAACAAATAAAACAGGGGCTCCCCAAGGGGAAGTACTTGGTCTAATAAACCCATTTTCCAACAGATCTTGAATTTGTTCCTTCAGTTCTTTCATTTTTGATGGAGCTAATCGATAGGGTGGTCTAGACACTGGAGTAGCTCCTGGAATTAGATCAATTTAAAATTCTATCTCCCTGTGTCACGCCCCGAGACCGAGACTCATGACATCGGCAATATTAAACAATTTAAAAATTGTAAAACATTAAGCCATCATAGCATAGCTCAAACCAGTCTATTACATATCCAAAGTAATAACG
>KV020190.1:0-20428 GCA_001598015.1 Dorcoceras hygrometricum | reverse complement strand
CAAATAATCCATGCATCACAAATCCTTTTGTTTACCTTCCGTAATTATTTTTTCTTTGCTGAATAATATTTCAGCACCACCTGAAATAACTAACACTGTTAGGATCGAAAAATAGCAGATCACGGCTAAGATGAATCCGCATAGAGCAGAGCTGCGCGTGATCTGAACATAGAAAAATAAAAATTGGTGAGAGCTACAATAGCTCCGATTATTTAAGGGTTTTGAACACCGCCGCCAGCCACCGCGCACGTCATGCACGTCGCGCGTGCCTGCCCCATGCACATCGCGGCGTGTATCGCGTGGCTGATGCGCGCATTGCGCACGCACGTTGCACGCGCACGTTGCGCGCCTGTAGTGCACACCCCGCGCGCACACCCCGGCTGGCGTTGCGCTCGTTGGCCGGTACATGTGTGCGCACGTCATGCACGGGGGTGCGTGCACGTTCCCCACGCTCATGCGCGCGCCCGCCTGCCCATCCTGCGTGAGCTGGTCACGTAGGTGGCCGCCCCCCTGTGCGCGCACGTCGCGCACAGGGACGCGCACAACATGCAGCACACGTGCGGGCGACGGGTCACCGCCCGTGCAACGGTGCCAGGTCGGAGATGCGGCGGCGGAATTTGAATCCTAGGGTTTTTATAAGGCCTGTCCCGTGCGGCCCGAGGGGTTTTTGGGCCGATACTTGCTATTGGGCTTTTTGGTTTGACCAAATTAATTTTTGAAAAATTTTGAGATATTGGACCTGAAATTGTTTTAAGCCCTAAATTGATGCAATTAGAATGACAAAATAAGATTTTATTTATAAAATATGATTTTATATTTAAAATATGATTTTGTTGGATAAAATCAAATTTGAGTTGATTATTTTATTTATATCAAGTAATTGGATTAATTGAATAGATAATGTTTTGGATGATTGAGAGCCATGCCCAATGTGTTAGATGTATGCTAGGTTTTACATTTTTTGATTGTAATATTATTGAAATCATATCAAAGTGGGCCTGGTTTATGACCCGTTCCCATCCCTTTAAAATGTATCCCTATTTGTAATGGATATTTAAATGTAAATATTAGACTTAGTGGGAGGATTTTTTTGAAGATGGTGGAGATGATGATCATAGATATTAAGACCGAAGACATGTAAAACTGGAAGCTTATGTAATAGGATTGAATTTGCATACTACATGTCACCTAGGATTGGACCTTGATCCGTGCTTGGCAACCACGGATCGCATAGCTCTCGGTTATCGATCATCCTAATTATATATGTGATAAATATCTGTTGAATCCGCAAATTTTAAATTTGATTTAAAATTATTGAGACCAAATTTCAAACTTAAAATCCCTAATTTTAAATTTGATTTAAAATTTATATCAAGATTAAAAGTTTTATGATTAAATTGAAGGAACTTAGTTTATTGATAATTATGAGGAAATGTGACAAAACATGATCTAAGATAGTCCTTCATAAAGTGGCTTAAATATGGCTTGTACCGGCTGGTCTCCCTGAGGGGCGTTGCTTTTTCTTAGGAAGTTGGTTTTTAAGTGGGCCTTAGCCCCTCCAATTACCTGGAAGCAGTCTTAGAGAATACTAGTCCATGACTTCTAAATTGATCATAAAACAAAAATTTTATTCGATAAGATCATGAAGCTAAGGGAATTTAAATAATTGTTTAAAATTTACTACCTTCCATCAACAATGGGTGTACGTCGATGCTACCCGCATACATAGCCCGACTCATATTATTGGGAGGGTTCTGTGTGTCAGAAAGCTGTACACGCCATTGACACTTGCTGTGAGTTGGATGGAACTCCCATGACGTCGGCTCATATTATTGGGACGTTATGGCGATTACAACTCAACATTGATGGGTCATCTTGACGTGATAGTAATCGGCATCACATTATTGGGCCCTTACTGGACGTGAAGTAAATACATGGAGGTTGCACCTATTGCAATTGGGCTCTACCTTTTGAGGGTCATGGTTGGCTCATATTATTCGGGACCATGATTTCTTGATTGGACTCTGTATACCCACTAAGTAAACTAGCTTCTCGATTTTATTAGAGGGTGGTGAAATCATTAAAATAGTGGGGGTAATTCATAAAAATAACCATGTTTTATGTTTTAGCGTTTTTCATGAATAGTCGGTAATTGAAACGAACCAGACTCTAGAAATTTTTTTTAAAACAAGTGCGGAATACTTAAACTTAAAGTGTGGCTTCCCTTTAAAAGCATTTCTAAATAATTTTGTAAAAAAATACTTTACGCAAAAATGTTAAACAACCATACTATATAAAATCAAATAAAATCGACTGCGTCAAAATAATGAAAATAACATGTTTTAAACCAATGTCAAACTGTATCAACTCAAAATATCATTGCTGCGGTCAAGGGGTACTGCTGCAACAGGCGCTCAGATGTATTCACCTCCAGTCGGTGTAAACTCATCAGTAGGGTCATCACCTGCACCATTTAAACCTAGTGAACCTAGAGGCTCAGCATGCTCTATTGTATAACATAACAAAGTACATACTAATAAAATCGCATGCAAACACATACTTGTAATAAAATAACATTAAAAACATGAATGCGTGCATGATCTTAAAACATTCCATCATACATTTCATGTCATAACATATCATATAGCATATAAGGCATAACATAACGTAACATAAAAAACATATGAGCCGTATCCTGAAGTGTGACTGAAGTCGATTAATCAATCTATAAACCAACGTACGCGGCGGTGTGGTTCACCCCGATATCACACGAGGATCCCTATATGTCACACCTATATGTTGCCATTTCACCCTGATATCACACGAGGATCCATAGGCTGCCACTTCACCACGATATCACACGTGGATCCATAAGCTCATAAGTTGCCACTTCACCCCGATATAACACGAGGATCCATAAGCTGCCACTTCACCATGATATCACACATGGATCCGTAGGCCCATCATACATCATCATAAGTCACAAATCATTCAATCCCTCGGGTTTTGTCCTTTAAAAGAACATGCTTTTAACATTCATAAAACATTCACGATGCATGCATTTTCATAAAATTATGCAAGTTTAAAAGCTTAGTCCGTTAATGTATAATTAATTCTTTTCGTTAAAACATTTTCGTACATAACATACTGCATATATAATTAATCATACATTCACGGGCTTCTACATTTTCCTACTTCGGTCGAGGAGTGATTCCGAGGCCTGGCTCACCACTTCTAGGCTAATCATCGCTCTTTACATATACGATGAAACGAATGTTCACTCCTTTTTAACATTTTTGCCTAATTAAAATTTTGATTTCTTAAAATCAAGGCTATTTGTGACTAATTAAAATCAATTTTGACTTCTTAAAATCAATTCGGACTTATTAAAATCAATTTTTACTTTTAAAATCGACTTATCAATTTTGACCTCAAAAGCCGATTTTGACCAAAAGATCGATTTTGACCAAATTAAATCCCAAAAATCGACTTAATTAAAATTCCAAAGGCCCCAATTTTGAATAAAAAATTAAAATTAAACATACTTTAATTATTTAAAAGGTTTGACTAAATTTTGAAACTTCTAGAAATTTTCTTTAAAATTGGACATTTGACTTAATAATTAAAATAACAGATCCATCATTAAAATAACTTGGACCGATTTGACTCGAGACTCGAAGAATCGATCCGGTCCAATCGAACCAGCCGGTTCAACTGAACCGAACCCATCCAAAAGCTAACCCTAAACCGGACATACACAGGCACACACCAGCGGCGCGCACGAGCAGTGGCCGTTCCTCACGTTCGTCCTCCCTGCTCCGGCCACCATGGTCGGAGCCCCTCCGATTGGAACACCCCCAGGTCCAGCCGGTCCCAACCTGACCAGCCTTGGTCCCAATCGAGCACGCATGAACGAGAACGATTCGATCAAAGTTGGCGCACGGCGCTGTGCAAGAACACGCAGCGCTCTGTGTTCTTCTTCTAGCCAATGTTTCGATCGAAATCTCCTATCATTGGACCACTCCTAGTCCTCCTCAAGACCCTCATGAACCCCTAAGATAAATCCATGATCCCCTAAGCAGCCCCTCAACCAAAGCCATGCAAGAATTCATCGAAAAACGTGAGTGAAGTCATGAAGTAATGCATGAAACATGATCATGGGTGTATAGATCCGAGACATTCACATACAATTCATGTATATTTTCATAAAAACATATTAATATGATTTAAATGGCGAGAAAAAGAGTTGATATCACATGCCTGGTTTGTAAAAGAGGTGAATCTGTGAGTTACCGGCTTTGTAGACGCGAGATCGGGGCACCACCGGATTTGGATCACCAACCTTGATCAAGAATGAATATTTTCGAAAGTTTTGTGTGTGAGGGGAGGGGAGGAGATGGCTTGTTGTAGAAGTGGAGGCTAGGTTTGATTCAAATTTGTGTTTAAGAAATAATGAATGTGACTAATATGACCCCTATCGATTTAATTAAGAAAAATACAAGCTTGGACCTCTAATTAATTTAAAAAGGTACTTAAAACTCACAATTGAGCTTAAAGATTAAATATTTTCGAAATCAAGGCCTCCTCATAATTAAAATGCCTTAAAACTCAATATACCAGCCCGTATAGGCGAAAAACGGGTTCCCCTCCAAAATAATTATAAAAATTCTAATTTTCAGAAATTGCTTCTTAATATAAAATAAGTTCATTCTTAAAATCTAATAACTTAAAAGTCTCAAATTATTTTCATTCCGGTCGATCCTAATCTCATCCACGCGTCCGTAGCTCAAGCAGGCTGAAAATAACACATGCATACCATGCAGCATAAAATCACAAATAATTCACATAATAAGGCATGTAATCATCTAAAAAATATTTTCCCCCTAGTCATGCTCTCATTTCTACGTAGTCAGGAAATTCTAGGCGTTACAACTCTCCCCCATTATAGGAATTTTGTCCCGTACTGAATAACTCAGGGGACGCGTCCGCATATCGGCCTCGGTCTCCCAGGTAGCCTCATCCTCCGAGTGATTCTGCTACCAGACCTTGACCATCGGAATACTCCGCGCTCTAAGCCTACGCTCCTCCCTAGCTAGAATCTGCACTTGTCGCTCCTCAAAAGATAAATCTGATTCCAACTGGAGCGGCTCAAAATCCAACACATGAGTGGTTTCGGAATGTACTTCCACAGCATCGAGATATGGAAGACATTATGCACTGCTGATAGGCTGGGTGGTAACGCTACTCGATAAGACAGAGTACCAATCCTCTCCAAAACCTCGATGGCCCAAAAAATCTCGGGCTGAGCTTGCCTCTCTTGCCAAAATGCATCACGCCCTTCATGGGCGATATACTCACGAGCACATAATCTCCCACAGCTAGCTCCAGATCTCGTCGTCTCTGATCGACATAACTCTTCTGACGACTCTGGGCTATTCTCATCCTATCCCGAATCCTCGTCACAACATCTTATGTATGCTGCACTAACTCCGGCCCAGTAAGCATTCTCTCGCCAACCTCGTCCCAGTGTACGGGAGATCTGCATCTCCTCCCGTACAGCGCCTCATACAGAGCCATCCCAATCGACGTCTGAAAGTTGTTGTTGTACGTGAACTCTACCAGCGGCAATCTCGAGTCCCACGTACCCTGAAAATCAATGACACAAGCTCTCAGCAAATCCTCCAAAATCTGAATGACCCTCTTCGACTGTCCGTCTGTCTGCGGGTGAAATGCTGTAATGAACGACAATCTCGTCCCCAATGCGGCCTGTAAGCTCCTATAGAACGCAGATGTGAATCTGGTGTCTCTGTCCGACACTATCGAGACTGGTTTGCCATGCAGTTTGACCACCTCTCGGATATAAAGCTCTGCGTACTGCGTCAGGATGAAAGTAGTCTTCACCGGTAAGAAATGTGCTGACTTAGTGAGTATGTCCATAATCACCCATATAGCCGTGAACCCTCTGGGACTCCTGGGCAAACCAACCACGAAATCCATCGTAATATGCTCCCACTTCCACTCGAGAATGGGAAGTGGCTGCAACAACACTGCCGGTCGCTGATGCTCCGCCTTGACCCGCTGACAAGTCAAGCACTCAGACACGAATCTTCATATGTCCTCCTTCATACCTGGCCACCAGTACAAGGTCTGCAAATCTCTGTACATCTTCGTACTCCCTGGGTGGATGGAGTACGTTGATTCATGAGCCTCAGCTAAGATCTCAGCTCTCAACTGTCCAGTGCTCAATGGAGTACGTTGATTCATGAGCCTCAGCTAAGATCTCAGCTCTCAACTGTCCAGTGCTCAGCACCCACATCCGGCCTCTGAAACGGACTATCCCGTCCTCAACTGTATACAGGCTTCACCCTCTGTCCTCATCAAGCTGTCTCCACTGCTGTAACTTCTCATCGGAGGCCTGCCCCTCTCGGATCCGCTCTCGAAGAGTTGGTTGAATCATTAGCGCTGCTAAACTCGGTGCACAGCCTCATGAATAGAACTCTAGACCAAACCTCTCTATCTCAGTCTGTAGTGGCCTCTCAACGGACAAACAAGCCACCACTGCAGTCTTCCGGCTCAAAGCGTCTGCCACTACATTAGCCTTACTCGGATGGTAGCTAATGTCACAGTCATAGTCTTTCACCAACTCTAACCATCTGCGCTGCCTCATGTTCAGCTCCTTCTGGGTGAAGAAGTACTTGAGGTTCTTGTGGTCGGTGAATATCTGACACTTCTTGCCGTATAAGTAGTGTCTCCAAATCTTTAGCGCAAACACCACTGCTGCAAGCTCCAAATCGTGTGTCGGATAGTTTTGCTCATAATTCTTCAGCTGCCTCGACGCATATGCAATAACCTTACCACCCTGCATCAGAACTGCACCCAAACCTCTCAGAGAAGCATCTGTATAAACCACAAACTCCTCGTGGTCCACTGGCATAGCTAACACGGGTGCTGAAGTAAGGGCCTCCTTCAGCTGATCAAACCTCCTCTGACACTCGGGACTCCACACATACTTCACATTCTTCTTGGTCAAAGCTATCAAGGGCACTGAGATAGAAGAGAAGCCCTTGATAAACTTGCGATAATAACCTGCCAAGCCCAAGAAACTACGAATCTCCGCTGCATTCCTTGGAATCCCCCAGTTCTGCACTGCCTCGACCTTCGATGGGTCAACTGAAATCCCATCTCTGGACACGATATGCCCTACGAATGCCACCTGCTCCAGCCAAAACTCACAGTTTCTGAACTTGACATACAATCTGTGCTCCCTCAAAGTCTGCAAAGCCATCTGCAAGTGCTGCATATGCTCCTCCAAGCTCCTCGAGTAGACCAAGATGTCATCAATGAAAACTATAATGAAATGGTCTAGATACTGCCTGAATACCCTGTTCATCAGGTCCATGAAAATAGTTGGGGCATTCGTCAGGCCAAACGGCATCACCAAGAACTCGTAGTGACCGTAGCGTGTCCTAAAAGCAGTCTTGGACACGTCCTCCTCTCCAACTATCAGCTGATGATAGCCTGATCTCAGATCAATCTTCGAGAACACCGAAGCTCCCTGCAACTGATCAAATAAATCCTCAATCCTCGAGAGTGGATACTTATTCTTCACTGTGACTCTGTTCAGCTCCCGGTAGTCAATGCACAACCTCATGCTGCCATCCTTCTTCTTCACAAATAACACTGGTGCGCCCCATGGAGAAAATCTAGGGCGAATGAACCCCTTATCAAGCAACTCCTGAACCTGCTCCTTAAGCTCCTTCATCTCTGTAGGAGCTAATCGATAAGGTGCCTTATAGATAGGCACTGTCCCTGGCATCAGCTCAATAGAAAACTCCACCTCTCGCTCCGGTGGAACTCCCGCTACGTCATCAGGAAAGACGTCTGCATAATCTCTGAGTACCTCCACATCAGATAGCGAAGTGCCTGCTGAACCTCCAATAAGCGGTAACGCTGGATAAGAATGCCTGACATCCGTGCTCAACTAGCTTCCTGGCCTGAAGAAAAGATACGAATCTGGGCTTCCGCGGCCTCCTAGCTGCCTCAAATAAGAAGGCCTCCTGCCCTGGAGGTCTGATAGACAGTGTCCTCCGTTGAAAATCGATCACTGCTCCAAACTCCGTCAGCCAATCCATGCCTAGGATGAGGTCGAATCCTGTCATTGGCAGAACGACCAAATCAGCTCTGACTGAGTGATCTTGAACGTCATTGTCAGACCCTGCACGATGCTGGTCGTGGTCAACTCCTCTCCCGACGGAACCGTCACGGCAAGAGCTACCCCCATGCTCTCCGGAACAATACCCATCCTCTGTGTGAACGCACTCGAAATAAACGAGTGGGTCGCCCCTGAGTCTAGCAAAGCGAGTGTAGTGACACCAAGCACACGAATCTCGCCTGAAATAGAAACGTCACACAGGACGCGTTTACGGTCATACTAAATCCCAAAAATTAGTTTAGATACCTAAGACAGTTCTAAGTTCGCTAGCCCTATCCGTCAAAGTTCTCAAGGTAAGTCCTAGAAGATCTAACAGTTCCCACTTATGTTCACCTAGAAACTAAGGCAACAAGTTTCCTAGCAGTGCTCTATCTAGCATGCAATTCTAAAACACCAAGATAGCACACAACAAGATACGGAAATCTAAAATGGAATACCTGTAAGTAAAGTCGTGTCGGGATCCACAGCCTCTGCCTGCATCACAAAAACACAACCAGTAGATTGCACCCTTTGTGGGCAATTCATAGCAACATGCACTGGCTCCTTGCAGTGGAAACATCGGCCTGAACCCGCCAAGCACTGCCCTGGATGACTCTTCTGGCACGTCGGGCACGTCGGATACACTCCAGGTCTAGGGGCAATAGCCCCTTGCTGCTGTGGTCTTGACTGACCCTGAGGCCTCTGCTGGCCCTAAGGCCTCTGCTGCTGCTACTGGCCCTACTGAGACGAGCCCTTAGAAGGCCCCTGAAAAGGTCTCTTCGCTGGTGGCTGCGAAGACTGGACCCTGGTGGGCTGCTGCATCAGACGCTTCCTCTGGTAATCCTCCCTCATATCCTTCCGACCTCTCTCAGACCGGTAAGCCCTGTCACTGCCGCCATATAAGTCTCCACGTCCACCATGTTGACATCGTGGCGGATGTCAGGTCGTAGTCATCAGTAAACTGCCTCAACTTCTCACTCTAAACTGTAGCAATCGAGGCCACAAAGGTACACCCTCGCTCAAACTACCTCACATACTCAACAACCGTCTTGTCTCCCTGGTGGAGACTCATAAACTCCCAAATAAGCTGGTTCCGGGCATCTACAGGAAAATACTTCTCAAAGAAGACTTTCTTGAACTCGCACCATGACAGGCTCTCTAGAAACAGTCCAACCACTGCGCCCTTCCACCACAGAGTGGCATCTCCCTTCAGCATGAAAATAGCACAACGGACCTTGTCGGCGTCCGCTAGACCCATGTAATAATAGATAGTCTCCATGGATCGGATCCACTCCTTAGCAACAAGTGGATCGGTGGTACCAGCAAACTCCTGAGGTCCCTGCTTGCGGAACCTCTCAGCAACATCCTCCTCATGCGACTTCCCGGGTCGCTCTGACTGACACTCCAACAGTCCGGTAATCCCAGCTAGCATGTCCACGCTAGCTCTCTCATACGGAGTCAACTGAGGTGGTGGGGGAGGAGTAGGAGGTGTAGCATCATCCTGTTGGTTCCTGTCGTGTCGGGGAGGCATTGTTCTGATACACAAAAACCTTATCACGTAAATCTAAGTGCATGACTAAGCGTCTAGTTTTAAAACTCTAAGGCCAAATCTCATACGTAACTAAAACACATGCAATCATAACATAAATCATAAAATAGTAAAACTCACAGACTGGTAGTATGATTTCTGATCTCCACGCAGCAGGCAAGTATCCCACCAGAACCACCGCTCTGATACCAACTGAAACGAACCCATACTCTAGAATTTTTTTTAAAACAAGTGCGGAATACTTCAACTTAAAGTGTGGCTCGTTCCCTTTAAAAGCATTTCTAAATCATTTTCTAAATAAATAATTTAAGCATAAATAAAGGAAAATTTTAAAATGTTAAACAACCATACTGTATAAAATCAAATAAAATCGACTGCGTCAAAATACTAAAAATAACATGTTTTAAACCAATGTCAAACTGTATCAACTCAAAATAACACTGCTGCGGTCAAGGGGTACTGCTGCAACAGGCGCTCAGATGTCTTCATCGCCAGTCGGTGTAAACTCATCAGCAGGGTCATCACCTGCACCATTTAAACCTAGTGAGCCTATAGGCTCAGCATGCTCTATCGTATAACATAACAAAGTACATACTAATAAAATCGCATGCAAACACATACTTGTAATAAAATAACATTAAAAACATGAATGCGTGTATGAACTTAAAACATTCCTTCATAAATTTCATGTCATAACATATCATATAGAATATAAGGCATGAAATAACGTAACATGAAAAACATATGAGTCGTATCCTGAAGTGTGACTGAAGTCGTTTGATCAATCTATAAACCAACGTACGCGGCGGTGTGGTTCACCCCGATATCACACGAGAATCCATAGGCTGCCACTTCACCACGATATCACGCGTGGATCCTGTTGGGGATCCGGATCACGCCCCTCGGCTAGGCAGCGGAAGAACAGAAAATAGATGACGGGAGACGATCAATACAAAAAAAACTAATACACATCTATGACATTCATAGGGTGTTCAAAGTCACTACCTTGCTGGCACTTGTGCCTGGCTCCAACCGGAATTACAATAACGCCGGCTCTTCACGGTAGATTGCGGTAGATAACGCAAATCAGGTCCACGACCGGAGACGGGATTCCTTCGTCAGCCTGCACTAGAAGGCCTGACGAGATTTGCGCGGATGGATTCTCCTCGTCGAATTGGCCGGAACGAATTCCGGCGACTCGAGGCGGCGGCGGCGGCGGCTTTGTGAGAGAGGAGGGGCGGATACTTAGCACTTAGGTTTAGGGTTTGTTGCAAGTTAATTGTGTTATGAAGTCTCCTAAGTCTAATTAAATAGACTAAGTCCGGGTCCAAATGACGATATCTATCGCTGCGACTTCATCGTAACTCCGATCGCCGATCAGATCGGACCGATCGACACAGTTTCCAAAACTGAATGTTATGATGTGAAAAACATTTTTTCAGATCATCTAACCCCAAATTGCAAAATGACCGTTTTGCCCCTCAACAGCGTCAAATCCCGATTTGACCCCTGTTGACTTTTAGGAAGTCGCACTCCCCAAAATCCTCTTCTCGTGCTCAACACATTGAGCTGAGTATCCGTGCGGAAATCTCGAATCCAGTACTTGTGTGACCCTCAATGGTTCAGGGATACAGCTAGCCGTGGGCCCACAACCATTGTGGCTCCGGAATCACAATTCCGGACCTGCCCAACGGATCATGGTAAAGCGTCTAGCAACATCGCCCCATGATCCCCTAGGTATCACTGATAGTGCCTGCAAGAACCAGTCGGTCGTGGTTAGCGTACAGTACGGTCCTTTCAATCCATATATCCCGATCAGATCAACGACCATTGGTAAATCGAGAGTCGTTATAGATCCGATAGCTATGCATACATCTTGGAGATCGAATAGTGACATCGCGAGTGTAACTAGGTAAACACATTTACCTAAAACACTTCTAGTACTCTGGCCAGAGATTTCTACACTATTATCCCCTCAGATAGCATAGGATATCCACGCATGTCTGCGAGCGGTGAATCCTCGACAACGATGCATCGACTCCTACATGCATCGAAGTCTCACCCAATCCCAACGCCTTATGACCCCAAGTGAGTCGGCAAACGGGTCAAAGTGAGACGCCTATCATGTAGAGTCTCAATGACGTTTCGAGTCGTGAGGACTAATCAGTACAACCAAGACCTCGGACTTATTCACTCGACAAATCGTAACCACTTGGAAAGTCCGAACGAGGGTTGTTCGATAGATCACCAGGTCACTATCTATCTGCATGCTCAGAACATCACAATGTTCCCTACCAATGAAACGTGGTACTTCACATCGCAGATACTAGTCTCGAGCTCAGGCGGCCTTATCCTCATTTTGACGGCCCAATCGACTTGGAACATGTACAGAATACACAGTGACTATTAGATGTGTTTCATGATAGCCGGCATACCCACTATCACATCTAACATACACTTTAGTGTATTCTAGGTCTTTACTCAACGTAATTGTAAATCATCATACACACAATGAAAGTAAAGAATGCCATATGGATAAATGCGAATATCATATATAAAGATTGTCGTATACAAGAGTCTATAAACCCACACGCCACAAGTTGGCTAGTTGTGCATCTACTCTAACAATCTCCCACTTGCCCTAAAGCCAACTACTCATCAGACGCAGTCCCATTGTTTCGCGATGTTTTTCAAACAATGGTCCAGGCAAGGGCTTCGTAAGTGGATCAGCAACGTTGTCCGCAGAGGCGACTCTCTCAACTGCTATGTCACCTCTAGCCACAATATCCCGGATTATGTGGTATTTCCTCAGTATGTGTTTGGATCTTTGATGAGAACTGGGCTCCGTTGCTTGCACAACGGCACCCGTGTTGTCGCAGTACACCGGGACTGGACCATCTCCATTAGGAATGACACCCAACTCTTGGACGAAATTCCTTATCCAAACCGCCTCCTTAGCAGCAGCTGATGCTGCGATGTACTCAGCCTTAGTGGTTGAATCCGCGATGGTGTCTTGCTTGGAACTCTTCCAAGAGACATCACCACCATTGAGCATGAATACAAATCCAGAGGTTGATTTCGAATCATCCACGTCACACTGGAAGCTAGAATCTATGTAGCCTTCCAGTTTCAGTTCACCACCCCCATAGACCATGAACATATTCTTAGTCCTTCGCAAGTACTTAAGAATATCTTCACAGCCTTCCAACGCAATTGGCCGGGGTTGGCCTGGTAGCGGCTCGTGACACTCAGAGCATATGCGACATCCGGTCTAGTCGAGATCATTCCATACATAATACTACCTATTGCCGAGGCTATGGTACACGTGCCATACTCTCTATCTCCTCATCAGTCTTTGGACACATAGACTTAGATAGAGTGACCCCGTGGCACATAGGTAGGTGTCCTCTCTTGGACTCTTCCATAGAGAACCTCTTAAGTATGGTATCGATGTAGGTAGCTTGGGTGAGTCCGAGCATCCGTTTAGATCTATCCCGATAGATCTGTATTCCAAGAATGTAGGATGCTTCACCCATGTCCTTCATCGAAAATCTGCTAGACAGCCATACTTTAGTTGACTGCAGCATTCCTAAATCATTCCCAATGAGTAGGATGTCATCAACATAAAGTACGAGGAACGTCACAGCGCTTTTAAACTCCTTTTTAATAGACACATGGCTCCTCGGGATTCTTGATGAAATAGCAGCAGCTGATGCTGCAATGTACTCAGCCTCAGTGGTTGAATCCGCGATGGTTGATTGCTTGGAACTTTTCCTAGAGACAGCACCACCATTGAGCATGAATACAAATCCAGAGGTTGATTTCGAATCATCCACGTCACACTGCAAGCTAGAATCAGTGTAGCCTTCCAGTTTCAGTTCACACCCCCATAGACCATGAACATATTCTTAGTCCTTCGTAAGTACTTAAGAATATCCTTCACGGCCTTCCAATGCAATTGGCCGGGGTTGTCCTGGTAGCGGCTCGTGACACTCAGAGCATATGCGACATCCGGTCTAGTCGATATCATGCCATACATAATACTACCTATAGCCGAGGCATATGGTACACGTGCCATACTCTCTATCTCCTCATCAGTCTTTGGAAACATAGACTTGGATAGAGTGACCCCGTGGCACATAGGTAGGTGTCCTCTCTTGGACTCTTCCATAGAGAACCTCTTAAGTATGGTATCGATGTAGGTAGCTTGGGTGAGTCCGAGCATCCGTTTAGATCTATCCCGATAGATCTGTATTCCAAGAATGTAAGATGCTTCACCCATGTCCTTCATCGAAAATCTACTAGACAACCATACTTTAGTTGACTGCAACATTCCTAAATCATTCCCAATGAGTAGAATGTCATCAACATAAAGTACTAGGAACGCCACAGCGCTTTTAACTACCTTTTTATAGACACATGGCTCCTCGGGATTCTTGATGAAACCAAATTCCTTAATTATTTCATCGAATCTCAGCTTCCAACTTCGCGATACTTGTTTGAGACCGTAGATCGATCTCTGAAGCTTGCATACCTTATGCTCGCTTTCAACAGATGTGAAACCCTCAGGCTGCGTCATATAGATTTCTTCCTTAATGTTTCCATTAAGGAACGCAGTTTTCACATCCATTTGTCATATCTCATAGTCGTACCATGCGGCTATGACTAACAAGATTCTAATTGACTTGAACATTGCGACTGGCGAGAAGGTTTCATCATAGTCAACACCTTGCCTTTGAGTGTAACCTTTTGCGACCAGTCGTGCCTTGTAGGTCATTACCTTACCATCAGGTCCAAGTTTCCTCTTGTACACCCATTTGCACCCAATAGGAACAATTCCTTCGGGAGGGTTAACAAGAGTCCAAACTTGGTTAGCATGCATTGAGTCAAATAGATCCATAAGCTCATAAGTTGCCACTTCATCCCGATATCACACGAGGATCCATAAGCTGCCACTTCACCATGATATCACACACGGATCCATAGGACCATCATACATCATCATAAGTCACAAATCATTCAATCCCTCGGGTTTTATCCTTTAAAATAACATGCCTTTAACATTCATAAAACATTCATGATGCATTCATTTTCATAAAATTATGCAAGTTTAAAAGTTTAGCCCGTTAATGTATAATTAATTCTTTTCTTTAAAACATTTTCGTACATAACATACTACATATATAATTAATCATACATTCACGGGCTTCTACAATTTCCTACTTCGGTCGAGGAGTGATTCCGGGGTCTGGCTCATCACTAATAGGCTAATCATCGCTCTTTACATAATCGATGAAACGAATGTTCACCCATTTTTAACATTTTTGCCTAATTAAATTAAATTTTTTATTTCTTAAAATCAAAGGCTATTTGTGACTAATTAAAATCAATTTTGACTTCTTAAAATCAATTTGGACTTATTAAAATCAATTTTAACTTTTAAAATCGAGTTAAATCAATTTTGACCTCGAAAGCCGATTTTGACCAAAATACCGATTTTGACCAAATTAAATCTCAAAAATCAATTTTGACTTAATTAAAATTCCAAAGGCCCCAATTTTGACTAAAAACTTAAAATTAAACATACTTTAATTATTCAAAAGGTTTGACTAAATTTTGAAACTTCTGGCAATTTTCTTTAAAATTGGACCTTTGACTTAATAATTAAAATAACAGGTCCAAAATTAAAAAAACTTGGACCGATTTTAAAATGTTTGACTCGAGACTCGAAGCCAACGGCGCGCGCGAGAAGTGGCGGTTCCTCACGTTCGTCATCCCTGCTCCGGACACCATGGCCGGAGACCCTCCGGCTGGACCACCCCCAGGTCCAGCCGGTCCCAACCTGACCAGCCTTGGTCCCAACCAAGCACGCACGAAGGAGAACGACTCGATCAAAGTTGGCGCATGGCGCTGCGTAGGAACACGTAGCGCGCGGTGTTCTTCTTCTAGCCAATGGTTCGACCGACATCTCCTATCATTGGACCACTCCTAGTCCTCCTCAAGACCCTCATGAACCCCTAAGATAAAGCCATGATCCCCTAAGCAGCCCCTCAACCGAATCCATGCAAGAATTCATCAAAAAACGTGAGTGAAGTCATGAAGTAATGCATGAAACATGATCATGGGTGTATAGATCCGAGACATTCACATACAATTCATGCATATTTTCATAAAAATAGATTAATACGATTTAAATGGCGAGAAAAAGAGTTGATATCACATGCCTGGTTTGTAAAAGAGGTGAATCTGCGAGTTACCGACATTGTAGACGCGAGATCGGGGCACCACCGGATTTGGATCACCAACCTTGATCGAGAATGAATATTTTCGAAAGTTTTGTGTGTGAGGGGAGTGGAGGAGACAGCTTGTTGTAGAAGTGGAGGCTAGGTTTGATTCAAATTTGTGTTTAAGAAATAATGAATGTGACTAATATGACCCCTATCGATTTAATTAAGAAAAATACAAGCTTGGACCTCTAATTAATTTAAAAAGGTACTTAAAACTCACAATTGAGCTTTAAAGATTAAATATTTTCGAAATCAAGGCCTCCTCATAATTAAAATGCCTTAAAACTCAATATACCAGCCCGTATAGGCGAAAAACGGGTTCCCCTCCAAAATAATTATAAAAATTCTACTTTTCAGAAATCGCTGCTTAATATAAAATAAGTTCATATTAAAATCTAATAACTTAAAAGTCTCAAATTATTTTCATTCCGGTCGATCCTAATCTCGTCCACGCGTCCGTAGCTCAAGCAGGCTGAAAAATAACACATGCATACCATGCAGCATAAAATCACAAATAATTCACATAATAAGGCATGTAATCATCTAAAAAATATTTTTCCCCTAGTCATGCACTCATTTCTACGTAGTCAGGAAATTCTAGTCGTTACAGTAATACATGTCTGTTTTTCCTTTCAGTATAAACTGCTATAATCATGTCTTCAATCAAAAATCCACTTGCTGCTATACTGGATAGCGACAAATTCACTGGCTTAAACTACCAAGATTGGCTTCGAAATCTTAAAATTGTCTTAGATTCGGAGAAACTTCTCTACACACTAGAGAAGAGCCCTCCGAAGGAAGCCCCTGCCAATGCCAGTCCTGAGGAGCTGGAAAATCTTGATAAATGGTGGGATGATGAGCTTAAGGCACGGTGCTATATGATAGCATCCATGTCCAACAAAATGCAACGGCGTTTTGAGAAGACGGTGTATGCTGCTTACATACACCTTCATCTCAAAGAGATGTATGGGGAGAACTCTCGGACTGAGAGGTTCACTACTGTCAAGGAGCTCATGACGATTCACATGCGCGAGGGTGTTGGAAAACGATGGCGGATCCGGATCCCACTTTCCGGGGCACAGCGGAAAACAAAAATTTGCCCGGAAAATGTTCAATACATTCAAAGAAATCTACAAACATACATAGGGTGTTCGTAGATGATTACCTTGCTGGCGTCTAGGCGCCTGGCTCCGACCCGTTTCACGAGGAAACCGGCACTTCAAACTGTAGGCGGTGGTAGATCTTCAATCAGGTCCACGATAGGATTCAATCTTACTCCAATCAGCCTGCACTAGAAAGCTGATGGATTTTGCACGAACGGAAACACCTCTTCACGATGGCCGGAACAAGTCCGGCGAAGGGCGGCGCGTGGAGGAGCCGACGGCGGCGCGTGTTGGCCGAGAGGAGAAGAGAGGTGGGCGGCCGATTTGTCTAGTGTGGAGGCTAGGGTTATGAATAATCATCCGAGTGATTAAGCCCTAGATGTAACTTATAATTATAAGTTAATCATGGGCTTGAACCGGCCCAATGGACTTGGGTCAAACCCAGGTCCATATGAACATTAGGTTCGTTTAATTCACCACGGTTCCATAATAGCTCCGATCGTCGATCATATCGGACAGATCGAATCATTTTCCAAAACTGAATGTTATGGCGTGAAAAACAATTTTTCAGATACCTAGTCCAAAATGACAGTTTTGCCCCTCAACAGCGGGAAATCGCAATTTGACCCCTGTTGACTTTTAGGAAGTCGCACTCCCTGAAATCATCCTCCTATGCTCAACACATTGAGCTCAGTTTTCGTGCGGGAATCATGAATCCGGTACTTGTGTGACCCTCAATGGTTCAGGGATACAGCTAGCCGTGGGCCCACAACCATTGTGGCTCCGAAATCACAATTTCGGACTTGCCCAACGGATCATGGTAAAGCGCCTAGCAACATCGCGCCATGATCCCCTAGGTATCACTGATAGTGCCTGCAAGAACCAATTGGTCGTGGTTAGCGTACAGTACGGTCCTTTCAACACATATATCCCTATCAGATCAACGACCATTGGTAAATCGAGAGTCGCTAAAGATCCGATAACTATGCATACTTCTTGGAGATTGAATACTGACATCGCGAGTGTTACTAGGTAAACCCATTTACCTAAAACACTTCTAATACTCTGGCCAGAGATTTATACACTATTATCCCCTCAGATAGCATAGGATATCCACACATGAGAGCGAGCAGTGAATCCTCGACAACGAAGCATCGAATCCTACATGCATCGGGACCTCACCCAATCCCGCCGCCTAATGACCCCAAGTGAGTCGGCAAACGGGTCAAAGTGAGACGCCTATCATGTAAAGTCTCAATGACGTTTCGAGTCGTGAGGACTAATCAGTACAACCAAGACCTCGGACTTATCCACTCGACAAATGGTAACCACTTGGAAGGTCCGAACGAGGGTAGTTCGATAGATCACCAGGTCACTATACATCTGCATGCTCAGAACATCACAAGGTTCCTTACCAATGAAACATGGTACTTCGCATTGCAGATACTAGACTATAGCTTGGGCGGCCTTTTCCTCATTTTGACGGCCCAATCGACTAGGAACGAGTTCAGAATACACAGTGACTATTAGATGTGTTTCATGATAGCCGTCATACCCACTATCACATCTAACATACACTATGGTGTATTCTAGGTCTTTATCCAACACAATTGTAAATATTATATAATCATAATTAAGATAAAGAATGCCATGAATAAATGCGAATATCATATATAAGGGTCGTTTCATACAAGAGTCTATAAACCCACACGCCACAAGTTGACTAGTTGGGCATCTACTCTAACAATCTCCCACTTGACCTATAGCCAACTACTCATCAGACGCAGTCCCATTGTTTCGCGATGTTTTTCAAACAAAGGTCCTGGCAAGGGCTTCGTAAGTGGATCAGCAACCTTGTCCTTAGAGGCGACTCTCTCAACTGCTATGTGACCTCTAGCCACAATATCCCGGATTATGTGGTATTTACTCAGTATATGTTTGGATCTTTGGTGAGACCTAGGCTCCTTTGCTTGCGCAACGGCACCCGTGTTGTCGCAGTACACCGGGACGGGACCAACTCCATCAGGAATGACGCCCAACTCTTGGACGAAATTCCTTATCCAAACCGCCTCCTTAGCAGCAGCTGATGCTGCGATGTACTCAGCCTCAGTGGTTGAATCCACGATGGTGTCTTGCTTGGAACTCTTCCAAGAGACAGCACCACCATTGAGCATGAATACAAATCCAGAGGTAGACTTCGAATCATCCACGTCACATTGGAAGCTAGAATCATTATAGCCTTCCAATTTTAGTTCACCTGTGAGACCTGGATTTGTAATTTCGATTGTATCGTTGGAATGAATCGATATTTATATAGAGGTTTTAGATCTCTTTTCTAGGTGTTTGAGTTGCATTTTCGGGTTCCTTTTCGTGTGTTGAACAATTCTGGAGATTTTGTATTTTTCGCATATTAGAGGTATCTGCTGGTTGGTGTGTCAGCTGATGTTTATAGCTAGCTGCTGGTTGGTGATGAAAACCAGCAGAAGCGCGTTTTAACGCGAGATTCCTGAAACGCTGTCGTTTCGTGAGGTTTGGTTACGCGTGTGTTGTAATCAGCAGGTGCGTTAGTATATTTGCGTTGAGGGCAAAACGACTGCGTTTAGGTTAGTTGGCGCGACGTCGTCGTGATGTTGCGTTTGGTACCAGCTGGTAGATCGCGTGTATGTTCCTGCTGGTTGATCAGCAGATGTCGATGTCAACGCGAGTCAACTTTCCTGTAGCGCAAGGAGGATACGTCGTCGTTTAGCTATTGCTAGGAGTTTCAGCAGATGATTGGTTTTGGGTAAAGTGCTTCTGCTGGTCCTTGCTAACGTCTGTGGAGCGACGTCGTTTGAGTAAGTGGCAACGCTGCGTTTTGATGTTGCTGCTGGAATCAGCAGGAGGAAGCGCTTTGCGTGGTTTTGTGTGTTGCTGCTGGATGACCAGCAGTTGGTATTTAGAACCGCGTATTCTAAGCGACGTCGTTTGGATTAGTTGTTGCGACGCCGTTTTGGAGAACCAGTAGTTGGGTTATTTTGCTTTTGTTTTAGCGTTGATTTGAGAATCAGCAGCAGTTCCTTGCGTCTGCCGTGGGTAGTGTTCCTGCTGATTTCTTTTGTGCCAACTGATTTGTTGGTACCTGCTGATTTCGTCGGTGGACTTTTGATTGTGTTGATTTCAGCAATGACCAGTTGTATTTATATAGGAAGACTTGGTCTTCTTTCGTGTTATCGGTTTCCATACTTAGAAATATTTTCCAGCCTTTCGTTCTCTGTTTTCTCAACCCTCGTTACTGTTCACCGTGAGCTTCTCCGATAGA
>KV020189.1:0-19805 GCA_001598015.1 Dorcoceras hygrometricum | reverse complement strand
CTTTCTTAACCCAAAAGTTAGAAATTGTGGCAGAAATGACTAGCGCGTCATCATGAGGGTCACTCGGGGTCTCCAGATCTCTGTCGCTAAAGGATATGTCCGCTTGAGTTGCTCCTAATTCCAACATCTGATGGGGGGTGCGCCTGTTAGCCTCATTGCCTTCCCTCGTAGCCCGTACAAGGGCTTTCCTGGTGCTACCTTGGTCGTCACATGCTGGCCCCCCGGTTATTACTGCAATCACTCCTTCAATTGGTAAATTTTCGCCTTCATCAGTCTGCTCCACCCTATCTCTGGCGAATGAGCAGCTACTTGATATCGTTCTGTACTGACGAGAAGCCACGAAATGGTTTACGGCTGCAGTCGCCGCTCGAGTGGCGGTCTCCTCCATTAGCGTTTCCAAGGCCTCCTGAGCGAGTCGCAACTCGGGTCGCGTTGGGGCCTTGGGATCCGAACAACCATTCTGATCCGCGCCGCGAGAGGCTAGCGGTTGTGTATGCATTCTCGAATGACGAAGTAACGTTCCCACGGACGGCGCCAAGCTGATGTTGCCTAAAATCGGACGGGTCGATTCGACGACTCAGCAAATCAGTTGAGATCCTGCGAGAGCTCCAATGGATGATTTAAGTGGGTTGTTACCTGCGTCACAAAGCAAAGTCAAAGGCGCCGGGAGGTTTCCCGGCGAAGGCACTCCGACGCTCAAGTCAGTGGTTGCTCGAGAGCTATAACAATTCAAGAACCAATTGCTGCGTATTCAGAACGTACCTTAAACTTGAAGTGGAGCTGTCTATTTATAGAGAGCGTTGGGTGCTTCATGGGCCTTATCTGAGCGGGCCCGTTTCCTTGTGTCTCCATGGACAATTTTTTGTCGGGTCATTGGGCTCAATTATTGATAATTATTTTGATTCTTTCTAGATTGGGTTTGGGCTTGGGCTTAGGAGACCAATTGTTCGGCCCATAACCCATCAACTATACAACAAATATATAGCGTATATTTATATTAAAGTTCAAAATTAGATATGAACCCTACAGTAAAATGATAACAAATTCTGTTTAAGTCGTAACTCGCGATTATTCGGAATATCAAATTTGTCGACAAGGAACTCAGTATATATTGTATTACAATCTTCCTCTCAACGAATAACACTAAAAATTTCATTATCCATTTTATTATGAAGTGATGGATTTATGGATTTCATCCCAAAAAAAACTCGCTCCGTTGTTACCGTAGAAATTGGAAGAGTCGACAAAGGGGTAGATGTGTTGCGGCCAATGTTGACACAAGTGAGGAAGCGAATCAAGTTCTTGAAATTGTTCATTACGAGGCACATCAAACTTATAATAATCTAATGTGTCTTCTTTCTTCTTTAGTAAAATATTAAAAGATCACAAAGTGGGCTGTTATTTGTTTGGTAGGCCCAAAATTGAGTATGTAAAAGATTTGCTGGGGAAAATAATTCCATTTCTTAAGAGTTAAAATTTAATCTACATTTTGACGATAATAAAAAGATTAGTTTAGTTGGTACATTTTGGCCAATCTAGCCATTAGTTTAGTTGAAACATTTTGGCCAGTGAGTATATCCAGATCAACTATTAGACCATACAGAAACTTGCTTAGTAGATCATATCATAACTTAGCTGGAATAGTTTGTTAAGACCAGCTTGATAAATAGAATAGATCAAAACTTTTGAGCATTTGACCTTGAATAGCATTTTTACGTATTAAAATAAGTAATTCGACAATCATATGACAGGAAAGTTGTACATAAGGTTTGTCTTATTGAGCTTAAAGGAAAGCATTTGATATATAAGTTGAAATACACATACTGAATTAAATATATATTAAATGTTCAACTACAAAGGTACGAGAATTCAACGACCGAGAGTATCGTTCATATTTATTACTATTGAATCTCAAACCTATAAATATAAATACTGAGGGTTTTGAAGATTTAAAAGGAAGAAGAGAGGAAAATGATAGAATCAATCTTGTTTTCAAGTGTTTGAAATCTCTTTTGTTTCAACTCTAAATTAGAACACCTTGTGTATAGATATTCAGCTTAGTTGAATTAGAACACCTTGTGTATAGATATTCAGCTTAGTTGAATTATCTCAGGACGAAGCTAGTTTAGAAAGTCAATTAGCTTGAGTGATATTTGTAAACTGACAAATGTTAATCAATTCAATACGAGAATACTAGGAATTTCAGTTTATTAAAGTCCTGGGATGAGTGAGCTTGATTAAACTATATCATATAATTAAAGTCTTTTAGTGGAATTTCTTCCAACTTGGAAGGAGATAGACGTAGAAGTTTAGACTTCGAACTTTCATAAACAAATAATCTATTTCTTCTTATTTTTTAATTAACTGCATTTTAGTTCACTGATAGATCAATCTATTTCCACATATTTTATTGTAGCTTAAGATAGCAGTAAAGATCGAGAATTAAAACATGATAACTCAACTGGTTTTAACCGTAACAGTTTCAAAAGGTTTTTAGCAAGACTGTATTCACCTTTTCTAAATTCTATTTCTCAATCCAATACCATTGGAACTATTCTATTTCTCAATCCAATACCATTGGAACTATTCGGGTTCGGGTCGGGTTCGGGTTGGGAATATTTTTTTTACTTTTCACCCCAACCCGACCCGAACCCACCCGACCCACCCGAATTGACACCCCTAAATTTAGTAATCTAAGTTGTCATGTTCGTTTTTTTCACATAACCTATTAAATCATGTTTACTCCTATAAGTTTGTGCTTTATTGATATTTTAATCATATTTAACTGGATCTCGAATGTGACACAAAATAATATCGATGTGATACGATAAATAATTTGAATCTAAAAAAGTAATGTTTATGCGAGATCAAAAAATTGTTTTTGTTTATCGAAACGCTAGCATGTCACATGACACATAACACATAACACATGCATAATAAATTTATATAATATAGTCTTTTAAAAGACAATAAGAAAACCTCTCTAACGTATTCATTTTATTGTAATATAAGCCACAAATATTCTACGAAAAAATAACACTAAACGATATTTAATATATGAAAAAGTAATTCACCCACCAGAGGTCCACATGTAACACGATTAGCTACCGATATAATGCAACTTCCACATGTATATCAGGTGACCCCCTGCGTGTAAACTTTATTCCCACTCAGTGTCCACTTGAAATTCTCTATGTCGACAATGATAAGCTAGACACAAAATGTTATTATATTGTCACAACAAATTTACAACATATATAGGACCCTATATACATTATTTTGATATATGTTAAGATATGATTAAACAATAATAACATGATTATAATAATGATTGAGTTGGATGATAAATAATATTTATACGAGTAATATACTTGATTTGTTTAGTTAAATTTAGGATAAAGTATTTGTTAGGATCTGATGTAGCCAAATTTTGCCCAGCCAAAGAGCCACCACCACGTCGAGAGAACGAGCTCGGTTCGTCGAGCACCACGTCGGGCGTCGGGCACTGGAAGGTGGAAAGTGCTTCTACTTGATGCATGCAGCCACAAATAACAGGTCAGAGGGCATCGGAAGTGTGTCCGGCGAAACCCCTCCGATGCCTAAGTCAGACAGTGCACTAGAGAAAACGAGAGCAAATTATGCTGTGAGAGCAAAAGAGAGGGCGGGAATGAAGGTGTGTAATGTGAGGCGTACCTGGTATTTATAGAGGGTCTAGGCGGTGGAGAGGAGCGAATCTCGGCAGATATCTCGGCGAGATCTTCTCCGTGATCCTCGGGATTCTCTCGCTAAGTAAGGAAATGTGTATCGACCTAGGATCTTCAAATAAGGAAAGTGTATCCGGACGGGATACGTCTGTCTAAGGAAAGGTGTGTCCAAGGTGGACTCTTCCTTGGTCGTCGGGACATGGTCCTCGGGCGTCTCCCGAGCTGGTGTGCGCCGAGGTCGTGGATGAGCTACTCGATCCTCGGGTCCCGAGGTGGTTTATGGGGGACATCAGGAGTATCCCCGCCGCGAGTCCTAAACGAAGAATTGAAGTATAGGACTGTAGAGTAGTGATCGGGACCCGAGGCGTAAACTTGTGCTCTCTTGGGAAAACCACAGCCGTTGGTTAGGCTTAATTGGGTGCCAGGACAAGTCCTAACCCGATATTTGCATGGACCGTTAGAGTTCCTGAGGTGGTAAATCTAAGTTTGACGGACTTAGTGTGCCAATGAAGGTTGGACTTGGTGTACCAACGAAGGTTGGGCTTTATATGTCGAGCCTGTCGGACTTGTGCCAACGAAGGTTGGACTTTATATGCCGAGCTGGTCGGACTTGTGCTAACGAAGATTGGACTTTATATGCCGAGCTGGTCGGATTTAGTGGCCAGTGCGGAACTGGGCTTATGTATTTGCGTAGAAGAGCTACGCGATAAGTGGTCAGTGCGAAACTGGGCTTTGTTGCTCAGGTGGGGTTGCTACCCGAGGAGGTGCCAGTGCAGAACTGGGCTTTGAATGCCGAGCTGGTCGGGCTTAGTGGCAGTGTGGAACTGGGCTTATGTATTTGCGTAGAAGAGCTACGTGATAAGGGACCAGTGCGGAACTGGTCTTTGAGTGCCGAGCTGGTCGGGCTTAATGGCCAGTGCCGAACTGGGCTTTGGTGTAGAGCTGGTCGGGCTTAGTGGCCAGTGCGGAACTGGACTTTGAATGGCAAGTGCGGAACTGGACTTAGGTGCCGAGCTGGTCGGGCTTAGTGGCCAGTGCGGAACTGGACTTTGAGATGACCTAAACTGGGCTTTGGTGTCGAGCTGGTCGGGCTTAGTGGCCAGTGCGAAATTGAACTTTGAGTTGGCCAATGCGGAATTGGACTTAGGTACCGAGCTGGTCGGGCTTAGTGGCCAGTGCGGAACTGGACTTTGAATGGCAAGTGCGGAACTGGACTTAGGTGCCGAGCTGGTCGGGCTTAGTGGCCAGTGCAGAACTGGACTTTGAGATGGCCTATTCCTGAGCAGGGAAATATAATAGACTTCCGAGCAGATCAAGAGCAGAGCATGTAATATATTCTCGAGCAGAGCAGAGAATAGATTTTCGCGTAGAGCGGAGAATAGATTTTCGAGCAGAGCAGAAAAACAGTTTCTCGAGCAGATCAATGTAAGAATAATAGAACTCTGAGCAGAGCCAGATTAATACTTCTCCAAGCAAGGTAAGATAACAGATTCCCGAGCTTGACGTAATAAATTTCCGAGCAAATAAAAGTAGCATCTTCCCGAGCAAGTCGTAGTCCATTCCCGAGCAGATTGGGACAAAATTTCCCAGCATAATATAGTAGCTTCCCGAGCAGAGCAGGATGAGCGATTCCAGAGCAAATATATATAACATGTTCCCGAGCCAAGTATAAGGAATTCCCGAGCCGAATGGGACAAAATTTCCCAGCAGGCTAAATTCTCGAGCGGGTAGAGATGATAGGTTCCACAACGAATAACATATTCCCGAGCAGGTCGGGTCGACTTGCGTTGAAACATAATTTTTTGTAAAGTAACACAACAAGAGTGAAATAATCACTAACCTTAGTTTATCATGTTTGTAGACGAACTACAATCCCAGGCGACGATCTATTTGCGCGTCTTTGTTCGCGACGAGGACTCGTCGGGAGGATCGGCCCCTTGGTCGGGGGGCTAAGACTGGTTCTTCAGCCTTCCACTTGGTTATTCAGGTTGTTGGGAGGCCTCGGGACTCGAGGTAACAGATTCTCGGGCAGAGCAAATAATGTACTCCCAGTAGGTCGAGCTTCGAGTAGGTCGAGATGACCGATTCCAGAGCTGGTTGTACTTATAGATTACGACGCTAGTTGGAATAACAGATTCCTAGGCAGAGCAGATGATAAATTCTCGAGCTGGACAATATAATAGACTCCCGATCATGGATGATAGATGACCAAGCAGGAAAAATAGACTCCCGAGCAGGGATGATAGACGTCGGAGCTAATATAGTAGACTGCCGAGCAGGAATGATAGACACTCGTGCAGGAATAATAGACTCCTGAGCTGGATGGGACCTGAGCAGGATATACTAAACTTCCGAACAGGGTAGGTTCCCGAGCAGGAGGTAATAAATTCCCGAGCAGAACGGGATATGTGATTCCAGAGCAAATAATGATAATATATTCCCGAGCCGGTCGAGGTAAAAGATTCCAGGGCGAATAAAGATTAACATATCCCCGAGCGGGTTGAAATAATAAATTCCACAATAAATATAGATAGCGGGTTCCCGGGCAGGTCGTCTTGTTCTAAAGCATAATTTTCCATAGCAATGCATTGACAGAGCAAAATAACCACTGACCTTGGTCTGACGTGTTGGTAGGCGAGCTACAATCTCAGACGACGGTTCCTTGCTACTGGCGAACTTGGGGAGGGGAGCATCGTTCTTGAACCGAGCTGCGCACTCTTCGACGTTCAAGAATTTGGAGTGCGAGGGTAAATCAGTGGCTGGCACTTCAGCAGAAAAAGATACCTCCCGAACCGAGAGGGGTGGAGGCCCCGAGCTTTTTCCTCTTGGGTGGTGTCTTGTATTCTTTCTTCCACGTTTCCCACAGACGCCGCCAATTGATGTAGTCAAATTTTGCCCAGCCGAAGGCCACCATCACGTCGAGAGAACGAGCTCGGTTCGTCGAGCACCACGTCGGGCGTCGGGCACTGGAAGGTGGAAAGTGCTTCTACTTGATGCCTGCAGCCACAAATAACAGGTCAGAGGGCGTCGGAAGTGTGTCCGGTGAAGCCCCTTCGATGCCTAAGTCAGACAGTGCACGAGAGAAAACGAGAGCAAATTATGCTGTGAGAGCAAAAGAGAGGGCGGGAATGAATGTGTGTAGTGTGAGGCGTACCTGGTATTTATAGAGGGGCTAGGCGGTGGAGAGGAGCGAATCTCGGCAGATATCTCGGCGAGATCTTCTCCGTGATCCTCAGGATTCTCTCGCTAAGTAAGGAAATGTGTATCGACCTAGAATCTTCAAATAAGGAAAGTGTATTCGGACGGGATACGTCTGTATAAGGAAAGGTGTGTCCAAGGTGGACTCTTCCTCGGTCGTCGGGACATGGTCCTCGGGCGTCTCCCGAGCTGGTGTGCGCCGAGGTCGTGGGTGAGCTACTCGGTCCTCGGGTCTCGAGGTGGTTTATGGGAGGCATCAGGATCAAATAGATCAAAAGCTACAGTTGTTAGTCAATGTACAACTTTTTTTCGTATAATGTGACAGCGCAGAGTACACCTATGTACGTTAGGGTTGGGCTGTTAGGCCATGAGTCCAGGGAGGTGCGTGTCTAACTGGTGGTGCGTCTCAATTCCCTTAGAGATCAGTTTTATCCTTGTCCTATCGCCGGCTCTATCCCAGCAGTGATAGTATTATCGTTAAGATCTGGTATCACATTTTTTACAGACCACATGACGAACCAGATCAAGCGGCACAACGCTAGCAGCTTGACGTAAACGTCTCAGGAGGTCACCCATCCGAGTACTGGTCTCACCCATGCACGCTTAAATCAAGAGTATTAAATTACATTTCTAATATTTATAAAATTAATATTATAATAAAAACGAGGGATAAAATTGTAATTTTATATTACTAAGTAGAATAATACAAGATAAATAATACTGCATTCAAACATGAGATATAATATGAAA
Organism: Dorcoceras hygrometricum; assembly: GCA_001598015.1. NCBI lineage: Eukaryota > Viridiplantae > Streptophyta > Magnoliopsida > Lamiales > Gesneriaceae > Dorcoceras > Dorcoceras hygrometricum. Next base: position 12,153 of record KV020189.1, on the reverse strand, counting down.
ATTAATATTATGCCATAATATCATACTATACTCGAGACAAACATGACCATAATATATAGGTTTGTATGCTCGAAAGCAAACGAATAACTCTAAAATGTTGATATTTTCTTAATCAAGACTTGCATTTGATGCCCCCTAATACCACCTCGGGACCCGAGATCCGAGTTGCGCGCTCTAGATGCCGACCTCCGTCGGTAGCTTGGGAGGATTACTCGAGGACTTACGTTCAGCTTGGGAGTGTTTCTCGAGGAGAAGATCATGTCTTCCAAAGTCCAACCAGTATACGTCTCTCTCTCTTTAAACTCCAGAATCGTCGGGAATCATGGAGACAATCTCGCTCAAGATAAACGTCAATCTAGGCATGATCTCCGCTGGAATAAGTGCCTCAGCGCATCGCGTGCCGAGCAAAAAGTCCCAGCGTCGGGTAAAGCGCTCACCTCCACCGTCTAGCCACTCAATAAATACCCATGTACTCCCTCATGATATTCATTCACACATGCACTTGCTCATAGCCCACATACGCTTCCTTTTTGTTCTCTTTTCGCTCTATAAATACACCCTCTGACCTGTGATCTGTGTCTGGTTCCCTCTGATCTGTAATCTGTGGCTGTAGGTGTTTCAGAGACGGCGATCACCCTTCAATCCTCCGTAGTCCCGACGACCCGATCTCTCAAGCTCTCGAGTTGATGGCAGCTCATCGACTGAGAATTCGATTACATCGTATATGATTAGCTTAATGCGACCTAATTAAAAAATATCTCCCAACATTAATCAAAGTGGAAATAATATAAATTCGCAACCGAGAAAACAACAACAAAAGATTCTTATAATACGACTGTACGTAATGCGTCAAGAACCAAACATTTTTTAAAACATGAAACATAAAAACCAATCATGTTATGAAATCCTACGTTTCACGTAAAGTTTATTTAATCCATAGACCCGACTTACGAGTAGTGTTTGTTTTAGGAATCTTACTGTGGACAAAAATCAAGCTACTATTTTTATTTCGTGAAGTAAAATCATCCTACTATCAGTTATCTTGGTCTTGACAATTTCTGGAATCTCCCTCGCTTCACCACAAAATACAGATTCTTAATCCTGGATTATTACTCTCCTTAAAAACTTCAATATTGAACCTTACAAAATAATATCTCTCTCTCTCTCTCTCTCTCTCTCTAATTTCAATATTTTCTTTTCCTACGTGGTAGTTGCTGTACTAAATTAAAACAAAATTTACTATAAATAGTATGATGTGTCAAGCTTCACGTGCTTATAAAGGAAAAAACTACTCGTTTCTCACTAAAGTGGTGTCCAATATTGACTTAAACGTGAATTATTTTTGAACCTCAATTTTTGACTCCCACCGTGTCTTGTTTACGCTGATTTACACTCGAAAGAATACGAAAAATAGCACAATTGTCAATCCTCATCTATATTCCCACTCGTTTATACAATAATAATAATTTAATGATCAATCATGTTACAAGATTAAACACAAAGTTTAGGATCCCTACCTCAAATCTCTCTTTAAATAGCAGTGTAATGTTTTTCAACCAAAACCGTGCAAGTTCCACTAGAGCACTTTGGTTTTCCTCTGTTTCCATTTGCCACACATACAAAAAGCATTTAGGAGTAGAAGCACCCCAAGGTTTTTTAACCTACCCAAACTGCACAAATATTATCATCAAGAGATCATCAATCGGAACCAAATCAACTAAAATTTTCAAGAAAATTCTGGGCTTCAGTTTTTTTATACAAGAAGACTTCACAACCAAGCCGATTTTCCACGCCAGGTATATATGTCTTCACTGTTGTTTTAATCAACATGCTCTTCCTAATTTGCAGTTGAAAATCGGGATTCATGCGTAGGTTTTTAATTTCTCTAAAGACAATTTGGGATTTTTTTTGTAATGTTGTCACGTATTTTATTTGCCTAGGATACGAAAAATCTGCATGGATATGGCTCATCTATGGCATGCATGATTCATTAACCGAACTCCACGCAAAATACATGCTATGAGAAAAAAGAAACCGAACACCATGTTTTCAGATATAAGCAAATGATATTAATTAGGAATTTAACCTTGCAGGTTAGGGGAAAACCAGGAAAGAAATATGTGGAGACTAAAGATTGCTGAAGGAGTGGACAGTCGTTACCTTTACAGCACCAACGACTATGTTGGTCGGCAGACATGGGAGTTCGACCCGAATTACGGGACACCGGAGCTCCGTCAGGAGGCGGAGAATGCCCGCCGGCAGTTTTGGGAGAACCGGGACCACGTCAAGCCTAGCAGTGATCTCCTGTGGAGGATTCAGGTTCAATAAAGTCTAACCTCACTCTTGCTAGTAGGGCATCGTTGATTATATATATTTTTTGAAAAATATATTGCGTGCAAGTAGAAAACTATGTTTTCCGGATATTCAATTTGAGAAATGAAATCAGACTGATAATATCAAGCTTCCTCTTACCTTCCCGGCTACAGAGTTGGATCATTTTCTACGTATAAGTATGTTAGTAAGTCAACTAGAGCCCAACGGGACTTCTTAAACTTTCTTGGTTTTCCTGATAAATTGCCAGTGGTCAACTCTTTTCGGCCAAACTACTCCAGAAATTGTTCGCATCTGTTTTTAATAACGAAGATCCATGATATATATAATGATGATTTGTTATAAATATATTTTTAATCATGATTTCTTAATGATCAGTTCCTACATGAAAAGAATTTCAAACAAAAAATTCCCCAAGTTAAGGTTGGTGACGATGAAGAAATTAGCTACGAGGTGACGACGGCCACGTTGCGTAGAGCCGTTCATTTTTTCTCAGCGTTGCAGGCCAGCGACGGCCACTGGCCGGCCGAAAATGCCGGTCCCTTGTACTTTCTTCCACCTCTTGTAAGTCGTATGTTAGTGTAACAATATTTGGTCACGTGCAGATCAAACCCATGCATACTTCTTGCAAAGTAGTTTTTATAAACAAATGGTAACATGTTGATATGCAGGTCATGATCCTTTACATTACAGGCCATCTCAACACAATTTTCCCATCAGAACACCGTAAAGAAATTCTCCGTTATATATACTGTCACCAGGTGTGAATTAACCTCCTCTTCACAATCAAACCATATCTTAAAAAAAAAAACAAAATCAATACATTTTCTTGATAATTTAAATCAATTGGATTAATCATATAATGCTAATTAACTTCAGAATGAAGATGGTGGCTGGGGTTTCCACATAGAAGGCCATAGCACTATGTTCTGCACTACACTCAATTACATTTGTATGCGCATACTCGGAGAAGGACCGGATGGCGGGGTAAACAACGCATGCGCTAGAGCAAGAAAATGGATACTCGATCATGGAACTGTTACGGCTATACCTTCTTGGGGAAAAACATGGCTTTCTGTATGTTATCATGCATGTCTTTGTGGATTGACATACATATTCTTAATCTGGAAAAACCAATTTATAAACTTTTATTATTTCTTTTGTGTAGATATTAGGATTATTTGACTGGTCTGGAAGCAACCCAATGCCGCCAGAGTTTTGGCTTCTCCCTTCTTTTCTCCCGATGCATCCTGGTATGGATATGCATACATATGCAAACAGAGATACATATCATCTATGTGTCTGCTCAATAGTACTTATGATTGAGCGTTATTTTTTTTCTTCAACCAAAATGCAGCAAAAATGTGGTGCTATTGCCGAATGGTATACATGCCGATGTCTTATTTATACGGCAAGAGATTTGTAGGACCTATCACTCCCCTCATTTTAGAGTTAAGAGAAGAGTTATATGATCAGCCCTATGAACAAATCAACTGGAGAAGCGTAAGACACTGCTGTGCAAAGGTAAATCTTTGATCACTTGTGCATCTACAATTTTCACTTATTTGTTTACATTAAAAAAGTTTCTAACAAATTTATACCTTTATGCAGGAGGATCTGTATTATCCTCACCCATTGGTACAAGATTTGATATGGGACAGCTGTTACGTATTAATGGAGCCTTTCTTGACTCGTTGGCCATTCAACAAGTTGAGAGAAAAGGCTCTCCAAGTGACTATGAAGCACATCCACTATGAAGATGAAAACAGCAGATACATCACAATCGGATGTGTCGAAAAGGTGTTGTGTATGTTGGCTTGTTGGGTTGAGGATCCAAACGGTGACTATTTCAAGAAACATCTTGCTAGAATCCCTGACTTTATATGGGTTGCTGAAGATGGCATGAAAATGCAGGTATTTCAGTAATTTTCAAGGCACCAAAATAACATGAAATTGTCAAAATTTAAGTAGATGGATACTAAAGAGAAATTATTTTGTTTGACATTCAGAGTTTCGGAAGCCAAGAATGGGATACTGGTTTTGCAATTCAAGCGTTGTTAGCTAGTAATCTAAGCGGTGAAATAGGTGATACTTTGAAGAAAGGACACGATTTCGTCAAAAAATCTCAGGTATGATATAATTCTTCTCAAGCTTTGCAAATGTGTTTGTTGTGTTGAAATGGGATACTGACATTGAACATGCAGGTGAAAGAGGATCCTTCTGGTGACTTCAAAAGCATGTACCGCCATATTTCTAAAGGGTCGTGGACGTTTTCAGATCAAGATCACGGATGGCAAGTATCAGATTGTACTGCTGAAGGGTTGAAGGTATCCGTCCTTGTTTGTAAAGAAACAGATAGATTCTTGGGAACTAAGTGCTTATTCGTTCAATGTTTTTCTCATTTCCTGTTTGCCAGTGCTGCCTTCTCTTCTCGTTGATGCCTGCTGAAATTGTTGGAGAAAAGATGGAAGCTCAAGGATTGTACAATGCTGTAAACATATTGATTTCTCTGCAGAGCAAAAATGGTGGTTTAGCTGCATGGGAGCCTGCAGGAGCCTCAAAATGGCTGGAGGTATATATTTCTTCAGTTGAACAAGAATTAATCCAACTTTGAAGACACGCTTTTCCGCTGATCTATGATTACTTGCCATAAGAATCTAAAATATTTCTGTTTTCTGTACTCGAAAGCTGCTCAACCCTACGGAATTCTTTGCTGACATTGTGATCGAGCATGAGTAAGATTCATTCTAATGCCTCGTTTCTTTGAGTAACACATGCTTGATCAATTCAAATAATCTTAATTGACATTTTTGATATATATCTACAGGTATGTTGAGTGCACTTCGTCAGCAATCCAAGCTCTTGTTCTGTTCAAGAAGTTGTATCCCGAGCACAGGAAGAAAGAGATAGAGAAGTTCATCACCAAGGCGGTTAAATACCTTGAAGACATCCAAAGGCCTGATGGATCATGGTATTCATTTTTCACCTGTTTAGGCAACACCAATTTCAGAGATCAGTTCTACACACTGATCATGAGATATTATGATGTTAATGGGCATAATCTGTCTCTCATCTGTAAAAAGGTATGGAAACTGGGGTGTTTGCTTTACATATGGCACTTGGTTTGCACTCGGAGGCCTTGCTGCTGCTGGTAAAACCTACAAAACTTGTTTGGCTATTCGGAATGGCGTCGATTTTCTACTCAAAGCACAAAGGGACGATGGTGGTTGGGGAGAAAGCTACCTATCTTGCCCAAAACAGGTCATTTTCAATTTATCCTATCCATATAATCAAGTGTGAGACTCACCAAACATATGTAAGATACTAAGATATATGTTGTGCAAAAATAGGTGTATGTGCCATTGGAACACAACCGGTCAAACTTGGTGCACACTGCTTGGGCTTTGATGGGTCTAATTCATTCAGGCCAGGTTAGAGTTGCTACAAAGTCTCATCTATATTTATTAAGACAATGACAAAAAATTGAATCTCACTCAATCTATTGAAATATCAGGCCGAGAGAGACTCCACGCCCCTCCACCGCGGAGCAAAGCTTCTGATAAACTCTCAGCTTGAAAATGGTGATTTCCCGCAACAGGAAATTACGGGTGTTTTCATGAAAAATTGCATGTTGCATTATGCGTTATACAGAAATATCTATCCAATGTGGGGACTTGCTGAATATCGCAATCGGGTTCCGCTGCCTTAATCATATGAACAACCATATATATCTTTTTTTTGTTTTCCATAAAAGTTCAAAAATAATATGAATATATATATAGCTTTTGGGTGCTACTTGTAATAGAAATTAATTCTTGTCTCTCTTTATAATGTTCTTTGTAACGTGTGAATCGTCTGTTGTAATAATGTATAGTAAATGACGATATTATTTAATTAGATAAATATTATGTTCTAAATTTTGAAGAAAACCTATGAAAAATTGATAGGATCGAAACAATACAAACACGGAGTTTACGGGGGAAATAATCTCTTTTAAAAATTTCTTTTCGAAAATATGTTTTTCTAAAAAAAAGTATTGTCAATCAGTCGAGTTAACGATTGATGACTGATCTCAGTCCAAATTTGATCTTTTGAACAATAAAATATTTTTTATGGAATAAACTCAATCAAACAGTGAATAACTATGTAACAATGCGTATATAAATCAACTGATAGTAAGAGTTTGTTTCTGGAAGTTCGATGTAAAACTCTACGACTCCCATTTTTTCGATCCGGAAGATATTCCACTATACAACTTTGAATAAAAGATACAATACTTCATAAACCAATCTGTCAGGTAGCACTCGAGCTGGACCCCTAATCTCCTTTTCCTGATAACATAACATTCTCTGTTATTTTACAAACTTTTCTAAGGCTTATAAAAATATTATAATGAATAAAAAGTCTAAACTGATTTCAGTACAAGTTGAAATAAACAATCTAAAGAGTTAAAAACTTATAAGTACAAAGTATTCTAAAAGCTGTTTTGTAAAAACTGTATTAAAATAGAATACATCAGAAGTTAGAAATCAATAGATTTGAAATTCTTGAGTTCGAGAGGGGTTCCATTTCAAATTATTCCCCTACTTATAGTCTCCGAATTAAATAAGTAATAAATGTTACCAGTAGACACAACCGATGAATCATCGTATCCTTCATGCAATAAATGCACATCTAATTCTTGTAACGTACTTCATATTGATTCATTAAATGCATCTTCTTTTTTCTCAAAATAGCCAATCATCATACGTTACCAACTCTAATATATATTCCGTATCCATTAGTTGTTTAACGACTATATTTATATCTCTTTTGTGGATACATCGCTCATCTGTGATCCGACTAGAAGCTCTAATCTGATCTGCTTATCTGAACTGAATCGTTCTAAATCCAATCTTGATGTCCTTAAGCAGATGTAATCTTCAGCACTTGTATACTTTGACCTTACGCAGCTTTGCTCTGGTCTAATTTGCTTAAACTAAATTGTTAGGTTCGTCCTGATCTGATGAGTTGAGCTTCGAGTGAGTTATCACTGAAACTTAGAACATTTTATATTTAATAATAACTTATAATTTTATTAGTTAAAATTTATTTTGTATGTCAAATCTCATTGCCATTTTAGTCAGAATTTCATTTAGTAAAACGAAACCCCGTCACCAAATTTAAGTATTTTGAAATCTCCTCTGAACAAACGCTATAAAAAAGAATGATTTGTACTCTAAAACTAAAATAAAATCTGAGGGTTTTTTTCTAACAACATATATAAATAATATTAAAAGTTGAGATTTAATGTTTCATTACGCACAATTGTAGCATATACAAGTAATAACTCTATACCATAGTAAGATATTATAACATATGAGAAACTGAGATTTAAATAAACGTCCCAGGTGTTGTGGAAGGATCATAACCATATCATCTCGTTTATTTTATAAAAATAGCAGGCTTTTAAAAAAATCTAACTTAAATATATCATTCTAATTATTTTCAACGATTAATCATTCTTGTAGGTCTATCTTCCGAGTTGGAGCTATTATTTTAGTGCTCTTAGTTTGACATAATTAAAGAGTCGATATTAACCACTTGACACGCGATGCAAAGAAGGGATACGCACTCCTTAGCATGATCCTCGGGCATTATTTGATTCTTATCGGTCAACTTAATTAGATGTCATCAATTTCGAAACTTTAGTGTTCATATCATCCACCAAATAACTTTTAAAAACACTATAATTAATTGTTTCAATACTCTTCCCACATGACATCTATGTAGACCAGATCCAAAGTAAAATTTAATACTCCATCTCTTCCAAATATATATATTGTGTGTCTGTTCTCGAAAGTTCATTTCTATATTTAACAGTTTTATTCTTATTTTTTTCACTAATATATGCCTATTAGGCAAGTTTTGGATGCAACCATCTATTAAATTAACTAATAAGGACAGAATTGTGAAATTTCAGATTTTAATTTGCTTTTCTAATGATATTATTAATTTGTGTGAAAATAAATTGGATTGGACGCATAATATATAATGTTTAAAAGTAAATGAATATCGGCTTTACCCGAGTGTCCAAATTGAAAAATATAAAGTACAATTCAAGGAGACTGGTTTCACATTTTCCAGTATTGTCCCTTAACATGAAGGATGTGTTTACTATAAATGATTGAATTATATTTGATAAGTTATATTATGATAACTAAAATAATTAAATAGGATATTGAAAAGTGATTGATAATAATAATGATACATGCGCAATTTTATTTACTTATATATGTGACAGCACAGAGTACACTCATTGTGTGCATTAGAGTTAGACTGTTGAGACATTGAGTTCGAGGATGCATGTCTAAGTGCTAGTGGTGTCTCATATCCTTAGATATCAGTGTTATTCTTACCCTACCATATGTCTTATCCACGACACAGATACTATTACCGGTTAAAATTTGACGCACACTTTTGTGGCTCATTTAACCAAACTGATCAAACTGTACAATATTATTGGCTTGACGTACGAGGGCTTTTCAAGAGATCACTTGTCTCAATACTATACTTGCCAATGCATTTTAACCCAACAACATGTATACTTTAATTGATTGTGTTCGGCTTTGATATTAAAATGAAGTCGTGATTCGATGGAAACCTTTGAGCAGTATTGTTAATAAAAGCAAATAATAATTATAACTGGAAATATTTTTTAGATTTCTATTATAGATATAATATTCTTTTTAAAGTAATTTATGATTAATTACTTTTAAATGTTGCTGAAATTTTAAAAATATAATATTTCAAGTCCAAAATAAATACATATGTAACATTTTTATAAAGTGATTAATATTTTGTTATATAATATTTTATTATCTCAAATATAAGACCACACGTTTTTCAATAGTGACAATTCTTTAAAAATATTAGTTTAGTTATTACTCTATTTCTTCTATGCTTCTTTCAGAAATCTTGTAACATTTCTTTGCACACATGAAGAATTTCATGAAAAATAATTAGTTTAATTTGGCTAGATAAAAGTAAGTACGTACTTTTATAAATGATTTATACATATATGACGATTTAAAGAAGACTTGATATGAAATAGTATAGTGATAGGTGAGTTGGATAAAGTTGAAAGTTTGAGTTAAATTAGATGATGGGACAAAATCACACCATCAAAAATGGATTAAAATCATTTATTAATGATCATTAGTAAAATCTCAAGTAACACTTGACAAAGCATGATAATTAATCAATCTTTCTATAATTAAACGCGACCTACAAGAAAAAGTAAATCGATAATTTGTATTCATTCAAATTGCTTTTCGGTATTTAATTATTTAACATTTGTGTTTCAAACGACAATTTGGCCTTTTCGAAGTTCTAATCTTTTTTTTTTTTTGCCAATGTTTATTACGATATCATGATATTGCCAATTTGACGTCTATATATGCCTACAGGCTTTGTTCGTATCAATACTATGGTAAAAAAATACTAAAATTGTGAAATAAGCGAAGTCCTTGTACTATGATTTTTTTATCCAATTTAACCCAATTTAATGGTAAAAAAAATTATTTTTCATTTACCTTCGAAGTTTTAGCTTACATGATGATTTTTGTTATATGCGTACTTGAACTTGAAAGACTATAAGAAATGTCACTATATTTGCTGCCATGATGAAGCGTTTATCTAATACAATAATTATAACTATTAGTCGGTATACATATTTATTTCTTTATACATGTGTATACGCAGAGTGCACCTATTATACGTGTGAGGATCGGATTGTGAGTATGTCTCATTTTTCTTAAAAATCAGTCTTACCCCCGTCATTACCACCGATCTTATTCCCAGAAGGGATAATATTATCCATTAAGATCAGACGCTACTATTTTATGGTCCACCTAATGCAAGCGATGTAATATCAACGGTATATCACACAAGAGCTCCCAGGAAATCATCTATCTACTATTCTCACTCATGCACGTTTAAGCCAACATTTGCTCGAGACATCTAATACCAAAGTTCCTAGTACGAGAAGCAATGAAGATCAAAACTCAATCACAGAAAAAAAAGAAAAAAAAAACACAACACAGCATACTATTCAACACGTAATTATTGAACAACAGCGCAACGTCCTCATAAATAACATATATAGCATGAAAACTCCAGTGTTTGACTAGTTTTATATAATACTGATGCGATATAAAAATCGTCGTCGGTTCTCAACCAGAGAGTTACACATCACCACCCGAGAAGATCTGGAGGTCTGGAGGCTTGTCCTAGGAGGATGAGAAGGTTTGTCCTCGGGGGATGAGGAGGTTTGTCCTAGGAGGATGAGAAGGTTTGACCTCGGGGGAAGAGGAGGTTTGTCCTAGGAGGATGAGAAGGTTTGACCTCGGGGGAAGAGGAGGTTTGTCCTAGGAGGATGAGAAGGTTTGACCTCGGGGGAAGAGGAGGTTTGTCCTAGGAGGATGAGAAGGTTTGACCTCGGGGGAAGAGGAGGTTTGTCCTAGGAGGATGAGAAGGTTTGACCTCGGGGGAAGAGGAGGTTTGTCCTAGGAGGATGAGAAGGTTTGACCTCGGGGGAAGAGGAGGTTTGTCCTAGGAGGATGAGAAGGTTTGACCTCGGGGGAAGAGGAGGTTTGTCCTAGGAGGATGAGAAGGTTTGACCTCGGGGGAAGAGGAGGTTTGTCCTAGGAGGATGAGAAGGTTTGACCTCGGGGGAAGAGGAGGTTTGTCCTAGGAGGATGAGAAGGTTTGACCTCGGGGGAAGAGGAGGTTTGTCCTAGGAGGATGAGAAGGTTTGACCTCGGGGGAAGAGGAGGTTTGTCCTAGGAGGATGAGAAGGTTTGACCTCGGGGGAAGAGGAGGTTTGTCCTAGGAGGATGAGAAGGTTTGACCTCGGGGGAAGAGGAGGTTTGTCCTAGGAGGATGAGAAGGTTTGACCTCGGGGGAAGAGGAGGTTTGTCCTAGGAGGATGAGAAGGTTTGTCCTCGGGGGATGAGGAACAGGTTCCCGACCAGAGTAGAGATGACATGTTCCCGGCCAGCTCTTTCCTCGGGTCCCGAGTAGGTTTTTTTTTACCCTGGTATCAAATACATAGCTTTAAACCTTTATCCCTATATAAACCAGTATAGGTTTTTCGGTACAACAGCATAAGTGTTTCTCTCTTACCCTTTTGATTTCGCTTTGCCAGACCCACAGAATCTCCAAAGCTTTCTCAAATTGAAACCAAATTGATTGTATTCTTTTGAATACCAAACTCATTCCTTTGGGACCAAACTGAATATATAATCTTACGAAATTTGAGCTAAACTCTTTTGTTCGAGTACTTTCACAATCAAGTCAAGTTTCTGCACCAGGTATCTATCTCTCTCTGCTCAACGTTCTTCACAATTAGCAATTGAAATGCCATTTAACTTGATGCGTAGGATTTTTACGAAAAATATTAGGAAATCACGGGGTGGTAAATCCAGCAATCAGTTAGATAGAACATACAGGAAAACTCATCAGAAACATGCATGGAACTTGCTTGATCATCATATTACGACATTAACTATGAGGGGCTTAGATTTAAATTTACCCCTCCCCATAGATTAAAAAGAATATCAACAACATGTAAATTAACTCAATCATATCCGAAAGTGCAAATGTGCTATAATCTCTAGATGTTCTGACCAATAACTAGTTAACAGTACCCAATACTTTATTGTATATACGTTCACTGTGGTGTTATACTAACTTTATATTAAGACCTGTGTATCCGATGTACTAAACAGTGATTACGACCACCTAGACCGGCCAAATCGATGGGTTAGGTAGACGATTTCT
>KV020188.1:0-20359 GCA_001598015.1 Dorcoceras hygrometricum | reverse complement strand
AGTTCATTCACCTCCCCTCCTTTTGAACTCCCGAGCGTGTTTTCGATTCTAACAAGTGGTATCAGAGCGGGTTTCTCAGTGATTGAACAATTTATTCATTCATATCTATTTAAATATGTCGATCTCTCATAATAAAATTCCTATGTTTTCCAAGAAGGAATACGATGTCTGGAAGATCCGAATGCAGGCACACCTAGCAGCACAAGATGACGACATGTGGTTCGTGATCACCAATGGACCAATACAAATACTGAAAATGAACACTGCTGTGGCGATAACTTCTGGTGCACCCCAATGGATTGAGAAACCCAGACAGGAGTGGACCTCAGAAGATAAGAAGAAAGCAAATCTGGATAATGTCGCTAAGGACATACTCTACAAGACTCTAGACAATAACATGTTTAGAAACATCCAGACAGGCACGACTGCTAAGGAAATCTGGGAAAAGTTGACCCAAATATGCGAAGGGAATGTGGAGACAAAGGAAAAAAAGTTGACCGTGGCCTTACAAAAGTTCGAACTAATCAAAATGAAACCCAAAGAAACCATGGCCGAGTTTGATGAAAGGTTCAGCTCCTTGGTGATTGAGCTGGCCAGACTGAACAAGACATACAGCAACAGGGAGCTAGCCCTGAAAGTATTGCGAGCACTTCACAAGGAATGGGATGTGAAGACCATGGCTATGCGGCAATCAAAAAATTTAAACAAGATGGAGTTGCATGACTTGTTTGTCAACCTAAAGGCTTACGAGTTCACTGGAAACGAGAGCAGAAGCGGAGCATCAACATCTCAACCTACTAGAGCTCATGCCTCTACAATCCCACGGCAAAGCCCATGCTCCACAAACAGCAGATCAGTTGAGGAGATGAGCAAGGATGCGATGGCCTTGTTCATAAGAAAATTTGGAAAATTTATGCGGAAGCATAATGCGAAACCTTCTTCTTTTGATTCTCCTAAGAGAAGTTTTAACACTCCTTCTGATGACAAATGTTATAATTGTGGCAGATCTGGTCACTTCATGGCTGATTGCAGGAAGTCAAGAAGAGATGAAAAGAAGCGACCAGAGCGTAGCAATATATGTCGATCTCTCATAATAAAATTCCTATGAGGAATACGATGTCTGGAAGATCGGATGCAGACGCACCTAGCAGCACAAGATGACGACATGTGGTTCATGATCACCAACTGACCAATACAAATACTGAAAATGAACACTGTTGTGGTGATAACTGCTGGTGCACCCCAATGGATTGAGAAACCCAGACAGGAGTGGACCTCGGAAGATAAGAAGAAAGAAAATCTGGATAATGTCGCTACGGACATACTCTACAAGACGCTAGACAATAACATGTTTAGCAAAATCCAGACTTGCACGACTGCTAAGAAGATCTGGGAAAAGTTGACCCAAACATGCGAAGGGAATGAGGAGACAAAGAAAAACAAGTTGACCGTGGCCTTACAAAAGTTCAAACTAATCAAAATGAAACCGAAGAAACCATGGCCGAGTTTGATGAAAGGTTCAGCTCCTTGGTGATTGAGCTGGCCAGATTGAACAAGACATACAGCAACAGGGAGCTAGCCCTGAAACTGATGCGAGCACTTCCCAAGGAATGGGATGTGTAGACCATGGCTATGCGGGAATCAAAAGATTTAAACAAGATGGAGTTGCATGACTTGTTTGTCAACCTAAAGGCTTACGAGTTTGAACTGGAAACGAGAGCAGAAGCGGAGCCATCAACGTATCAACCTACTAGAGCTCTCACCTCTATAATCCCATAGCAAAGCCCATGCTCCACAAGCAGCAGATCAGTTGAGGCAACGTATCAACCTACTAGAGCTCTCACCTCTATAATCCCATAGCAAAGCCCATGCTCCACAAGCAGCAGATCAGTTGAGGAGATGAGCAAGGATGCGATGGCCTTGTTCATAAGAAAATTTGGAAAATTTATGCGGAAGCATAATGCGAAACCTTCTTATTTTGATTCTCCTAAGAGAAGTTTTAACACTCCTTCTGATGACAAATGTTATAACTGTGACAGGCCTGGTCACTTCATGGATGATTACATGAAGTCAAGAAGAGATGAAAAGAAGCGACCAGAGCGTAGCAATAACAAGGACAATAAGGAGAAAAAGGCTTACCGGAAAGGGAGAACAGAGAAAACCATGGTGGCTGAAGAAAACAAAAGTGCATGGGCTGACTCAAATTCAGAGGAATCAAGCTCTGGAACCTCCTCATCAAGCGAAAGTGAGGATAAAGTACAGTGTCTCATGGAAGATGACACTGAGGTGGTATTTGACTTTTCTAGTCCTGAATTATACGTGAGGACCTTGTTACTGCACTGAATGAAATGGTCCTCGAATATAAAAAGCTTTCTCAATCATTCGAGGAAGTTAAAGCTGAAAAAGAAAGTTGTGCAACGAGCGCTGATCTGATTGGCTCAAGCAACATGCAAGCTGCTCTAAGTAAGCTTGTAACTGAGAATGAAGAATTGAGAAGCATGTCCGAGGAGATATTGACTGAGAACCAGCGGTTGGCTGGAATAATAAGATCTTGGACTAGATCTTTTGCCTACACTACAAAAACGGCATGGAGCTAGAAAACTATCTGGTGATAGAACCAGATTGGGCTATAATAGAGATGAAGGTTGTAATGCCCGAGATTATGATATAGAGATTTAATGAATACGGAATTCCAGACGATGGGTTTTGAGGAAGCCTAATTGATGATTTGGATTTCTTCTGGAAATGTTGTACTTTCAAATGAAGTTCTTTCGAATGAGATCGGATTGAAATTCGAAGTTGAATTAGTGCATTTCGGTAGGAATTGGATTTCCTGGTGTTGGATGAAAGCTGGTTGAATACAACCAGTTGTTGATACGCGGAAGTGATGCACTGTTAGAGAAGAACCAGTCGTTGCATTGTGAGGAATTTTCTTACGACTGGATGACCAGCTGTTGGTTCGAAGAACCAGTGGACTGATAAGAAGCGACATCGTTTAATGGAAGGTTTAAAACGTCGCGTTTTAATGAAGTACTGTTCATCAGCTGTTAACAGAAAGGATGACGCATTCCTTACGACGTCGTTTGAATTATTTCGCATAACTAGCCGCTAATGGTAAAGTAACGTCGTTTTAATAAGTTGAAACGCAGCGTTTTGATCTAATGTTCTTGCGTCTACTGTTGACAGTAATGCTGACGTCATCATACGTCGTCGTTTTGAAGTTGTTTAGACAAACCAGCTGCTGGCAGGAAGGATGACGTGATTCTTTACGTCATCTGAATTGTTCATCAGTAACTGTTATCAGTTGTTGGCACGCTACGGCGTTGTTTTATGGAATTAATACGGTGCCGTTTTGATCGATTTAGCACGACCAGTCGTTGAGGTTTTAAATAGATCTGTTGGCAGACGTTGGGTTGTTTTGCAAATGATATCTGCTGTCAGCTGATG
Organism: Dorcoceras hygrometricum; assembly: GCA_001598015.1. Taxonomy (NCBI): domain Eukaryota; kingdom Viridiplantae; phylum Streptophyta; class Magnoliopsida; order Lamiales; family Gesneriaceae; genus Dorcoceras; species Dorcoceras hygrometricum. The sequence goes on along the minus strand of KV020188.1, from coordinate 16,912 downwards.
GATACCAACGGCGTCGTTTTAATTAGTTGATGCGACATCATTTTGAGGCATGACGAAAAATACAACGCTTATTGGTTGCAGTTGGTATCTGGTGAAAACAGACGATGGTTTCTGTTGTTAGATATCTACTGTAGCAACGTATGCTTGTTCTGAACAGCAACTGATGAGTTTAACCAATAGAAGAGGAATCTGGTTATCGATATGTATGGATGAAGGAATCTGGTTTTCGAAGCGGTGGGAGTTTATCCTATTTTGGTAGGTAAATACTCAGCATGACACGTGGAATTCAAATTGAACACATTGGAAATGCTGCAGAAAAGCAGAGACCTTCTCCTATAAATAAGATTGAATTCAAAATCCTTGGAACTTGATTTGAGACACCAGAATTTGAATTGGTGAAGTTCTTGGGAATTCGTGAGACGAAGCTTTAGAAGTGAGGATTGAAGTATCTCAGAACAGAGAAGTAACGAAGGTATAATTTAACATTGAGAGTCAGGGATTAGATTACTCGAAAATGAGATTTCTTGAGTTATCCCGACAAAATCACATACTTTATGATTACTGTTCTTGATTTAGAACTGGATTTTTATGTGTCGATCCATCACAGGTAGTGGATCTTTTATATTTGCATGACATTGCATAACACGAAGAGAATATGAATTGATTCTAATGCCGAGGACTGAGATGACCTGATTTTCGAAGCCTGAGATGGTTTCGTTAGATAGATATCCATGTCAAGATCGTATACGAATCTTGATGGCATTGATGTGAAATGGAATCAGTTCTGAGATGAAGAAGTGAGATAGATTCATTGCATTTTAGAATTAATATGCTTCGCTATGCATTTAATTATTTTATTGCATATACCTGTTGATTATACTGAGATTTTTTCTCACCGGAGTTTATCCGGCTGTTGTCTTGTTTTGTATGTGTGCATGACAACAGGTAGAAGAGAGCGGAATTGACTGAGCAAGGGTAGTGAGAGCTGGCTACCTAGAAGAAGGGAGACGACTAAGAAGTACTAGAGACCTGCTGCTAGTATAGTCTTTGAATAATTAGTGTTAGATGTGGTGAAATCTGGTTGTAGTTACTGGTCAGATTTGGTACCGATAAATGTACTAGGTAATAACCGTTGTATTATTCGTTTTGTCTATGAATCAACAGCTCTTGGGAAATCAACGTTGTTATGCTCTGTTACACATGACCAGTTTTTGCAAACCAAATTTTAAAAAAAAATTTACTAGATTTCAAACTTTGTAAAATTCAGCATGGAACAGCTTACAGAAGCAACATCTGTTGAGGATAGGATAGCAGCTCAACCTCCGATCTGGCAAGGTAGGTTCTGTGGGCTGGGATATACTGCTCGTGAGAAGTCTCGTAAGAGCTGGCTGAACAAAAGAGTTGTATAGATGTGGGGTAAGCCCAAATCTGGTGATACAAAACAAGGCCAGTTCTCTCGAACTTCAACAAAGGATAGGCGGTACATGCCTAAATATCATAAGTACAGATCGAATGGTCAACATGCTGTGTATCAAACTCCGTCCAGATCAAAGACCAGACACAGAACACGCAAATATTTTGACGCTCACATCGGTAAATGGATAAATATTATCCAAGTGTGGGTCCAGAAAGATCTAATCACACCTGGACCCAAGTGAATCAAAGGGTACCAAATTTCTGTTTACATATGACTGCAGGTGAAACAGGTATCAATATTGGAGCAATCGACGTGGTATCTGGACAGTGGATGTGCAAAGCATATGACTGGAGATGCTACGCTGCTCACAGATATCAAATCTTGCAACGGACCAAAAATTACCTTCGATGATAACTCAAACGGTAACACTGTGGGTAAGGGTAAGCTTATCCATGATAATTTTTACTGTCCACAATGTTCTTATTGTAGAGAACTTGTGCTATAACTTGATTAGTATAAGTCAGCTGTGCGACAGTAACTACTCTGTTAAATTTCAGAAGCACACATGCACGGTTCTCAATCTAGAAGGTCTGACTGTGTTAGTTGGTTACCGATCTGGTAACACTTACAAAGTTGACTGGTCAGATCAACCATATATAGAACAAACATGCCTAGTAGCCGACTCTTCGAAGAGCTGGTTATGGCATCAACGTATGAACCATCTGAATTTCAAAAATATTGCCAATCTGAGTAAGCGTGAGTTAGTTGATGGCTTTCCCAAACTAAAATTTTCAAAAGATAAGATATGCTCTGCCTGTCAGCTGGGAAGACAATTAAAGTCTACTTTCAAAACAAGAGGCAGTAACAAAACTTCACGTAAGCTGGACCTTTTACATATGGATCTGTTTGGTCCAATACCCGTAACCAGCTTAGAGGGAATGAAATACACCCTTGTCGTGATTGACGATTTTTCAAAATTTACATGGATATTGTCTTTGAAATCAAAAGATCAAACTGCCGCCCAGTTGATCAACTTTTAAAACGTTTACAAAATGACCAATCTTGCAATGTCAACCGGATTAGGAGTGACACAGGAAAAGAGTTTTTAAATTTCAAAATTTCCTCCTATCTGGATGACATTGGAATCAAACATGAGTTGTCTGCATACAGAACACCTCAGCAGAACAGGCTGGCTGAGCGTAGAAATTGTACTTTAAAAGAAGTTTCTACAACTATGATTGCTGATTCCGGCATCTCAAATAAATTTTGGGCTGAAACAGTAAACACTGTTTGCTATACTTAGAACAGATCAATGATTAACAAGCGACATGGAGTTACTCCATATGAGATCTGGAATGGCAAGAAACCTGCATATTTCAGGGTGTTTGGATGCAGATACTTTATCCATATTAATGTAAAAACATATTTAAGAGCCTTTGATGTAAAATCTGATGCAGGTATCTTTCTGGGATACTCAGCTGTAAGCCGAGCATATCGAGTTTTCAACCACAGGACACTTGCAGTTGAAGAATCTGCACACATGGTGTTCGATGAAACCAGCTTCCGAATAACCTCACCTTCGAGATTAAATGATCTATGTACTCATCTGTACTCTACCAATCTTGATGAATCAAGTGACGACGAGACACGACAGATGTCAAGCTGATGACCAGCCCGCCCCAGATATGCCTATTACAAATGCAGATATACCAGCTGTCGAGCGAGCCGATCCGGATTGCAATCAAGCTGGTGGAGAAAATGAGCAGAATATTGAACTAAACATAACAAGTGGAAGCCAAGAGAATCTAGCTGGGACATAGGGGGAACAGCTCGAACCATCTACCTCACATGGACCAGGTCTTCGGTGGAATAAAAATCATCCACCACCCGAGCTGGTCATCGATAATCCTACTGTACCAGTTAGGACACGAGGCCAGATTATCAACGAATACTTTAATTCTGCTTTCATATCGTATATAGAACCTAAGAAAGTAGACGAAGCTTTAGCTGACCCAAGCTGGATAGACGCTATGCAAAAAGATTAAATCAGTTTGAACGCAGTAAATTATGGCGTCTAGTACCTAAACTTGATGATCAAAACATTATAGGAACTATATGGGTCTTCAAGAATAAGTTAGACGAAAGTGGAAACGTAGTTCGAAACAAGGTTAGGCTGGTTGCACAAAGATATAGGCAAGAAGAAGGCATAGACTTCGAAGAATCCTTCGCACCTGTAGCTAAACTTGAAGCCATTAGGATCTTTCTCGCATATGCATCTTTTAAGAAATTCAAAGTTTTTCAGATGGATGTCAAAAGTGCATTCTTAAATGACATCCTAAATGAGGAAGTGTATGTTACACAACATCCTGACTTCGTAGATCATACCAGACCAGAACATGTATACAAGCTGGATAAAGCTCTGTATGGTCTGAAACAAGCTCCAAGAGCTTGGTATGATACTTTGTCCAAGTTCCTCATTGACCATGACTTTATTATTGGTTCTGTCGACAAGACATTGTTTAAATTTGTGAAAAATGATCATGTATTGTTAGTACAGATATATGTTGATGATATCATTTTCGGATCTACTAACTCCAAGCTTTGCGACAAATTTTCCAAGCTTATGCAAGACAAATTCGAGAGGAGCATGATGGGGGAGCTAATATTTTTCCTTGGCCTACAAGTAAAGCAGCTTGAGGATGGTATATTCATCAATCAAGCGAAGTACACCAAAGAACTCTTACGAAGTTTGGTATGGAAAAATGCTCAGTAGCTGATACTCCCATGAGCGCCTCCATCAAGCTGGATAAAGACAAAGCTGGAACTATCATTGAGGTAACATGTATCGTGGGATGATTGGCTCGCTTTTATATTTCACAACAAGCAGAACAGACATCATGATCTCGGTCTGTATGTGTGCCAGGTTCCAAGCTGACCAAAACAATCACACTACATGACTGTAAAACTCATTTTAAAATATCTGAAAGGCACGCAGACCAGGGTCTTTGGTATCCCAAAGACTCAAGTTTGAATAATTGGTTATAGTGATGCACACTATGCATGGTGTAAGATTGATTGACGCAGCACAAGTGGTACTTGTCAATTCTTGGATGACAGATTGATATCGTGGTTTAGCAAGAAACAGACATCGATAGCCATATCCACAGCTGAGGCAGAGTACCTCGTAGCTAGAAGTTGTTGCTCTCAAATGCTATGGATTCAACAACAACTTCGGGACTATGGCGTTGATGCACAAGAAGCACCCATCTTCTGCGACAACACTAGTGTGATCGCGATCACTCAAAACCCCGTACTGCACTCCAGAACCAAGCACATTGACATACGCCGTCATTTCATTCGAGACCACATGCTAAAGAAAGACGTTCGCGTGGAGCATGTTCCAACGGATCAGCAAGTAGATGATATCTTCACCAAGCCTCTGCCGGACGCTAAGTTCTCTTACGTTAGAAACATCTTAGGTCTCCTAGATATGTCATGATTATGTTCTGCATTCAGGAGGAACAATATGAGTCAAACAGATAACTAAATGTTCCGCTGGTTGTCTTCGAGTGGTATGCTATCTGTACCAGCTTGGGACACATACAGTGTGATGTTATCATGGGGTTTTCCTTATTTGTTTCGTGCTGTTACATAAAATCGAACGGGTGAGATTGGGGTAGCGTTTAAAATTCATCTTAAATCGGACGGTCATCTCTCTAGAATTTCAAATGTCTTTTAAATATGATGATGACACGTGTCCCATAAAAATCTTTCTCTTTCCACGATCGTACATAAACTGTTTACCTTTACTTTTTACAGTACGCTGTCAAAAATTTTCGCACAACTCTGCTTTCTTGCAACATATTTACTGCATTCTTCGTGCAATCGCTTGCTTATTTTCAAACTCCCTATCCTTTTCTGTCGATATGGCTGCTTCTTTCATCGTCAATGCAATGCAGGTTAACTTTGAGTCTGTGCTCGCCATGGAGCACATTGGAATGGCCAAAATGTTTAAGTCACTGGAGGACACATGACTTAAGGGGTTTCTGAAGGCATCCGATTTAGTCTATGAGGGCGCTGTGACTGAATTCTTTGCAAATGCGAAAGTTATCGCAGGCACGATTGGTAGTTTCGTAGCTAATCGGAAAATGATGCTTACAAAGGATATGTTTACTGATGTTTTTGGGCTACCCACTGAGGGGTTGACAAGTTTTCTGGAAATTCCAAAGGAGACCGTGGTTGAGATGCGACATCAATTTTTTGGATCTGATGAGCCATTCAGAGCATCAAGTAAAAAGAAGGGAATGAAGTTTGAGTACAGGTTATTGCATGAAATTGTGGCCAAGGCGCTATGTGTCAGGCCCGGTGTACACAAAAGAGATAAACCACGCAATTAACAACTGCGGAAGCATTTAGAAAGTGTCTAAAATTTTTTGCTTTGTCCTGACTTAGAAAAATAATTTAAAAATACACTTATACTCAAAATATTGGTTTTACAACAACCCAAAAGCTGAACACCAGCAGCTGCAGATAAATACAAACATCGAGTATCCAAAACAATACAACCTCAAATCAGCAATAGAACATCAACACGGGGCATTCCCCGACGACGACCCTAATATATTATCATAAAATATAAATAACTGGGACACTCTATCCACCTCTCAGGCACCAACGTGACCAGCTGAGAAACCTTGGTATCCTGAACAACACACAGACAACCAAAACAACCAGCCCAAAGCGACAGGGGTCAAACCCCAGTACGGAGAGCAAACTAAAACAACAAATAGACAGCAACAGATATAAATACACATGCTATGCATGAGACAGCAGGATGCAAGGGCAACAGGCTACAAACGAATTAGGAAGCCAAAGGAGATCAAGGACCAGCTCAGCAGCTGTCAATCAGATCGAACAAAAGGGTAGTGGCCACGAAGCATGTGAGAGCGTGGTACTATCCACTCATCTCAACACACTGTACCAGAAGCATAAACCAGATGACTCAACCCGCTGTTGCCAAAGCTCATGAGAGCGTGGTAGCTATCCATTCGTCTCATAGCGGCTAACAACTAAACTAGCAGGGAGATGAGGAGCACAGTATTGCCGCTCGTCCTCAGTAACAGCATTATGGTACACATGGGTAGCACAACAACAAAAGGATAACAGATATGAGCTCAACAAGAAAGATGTGTGTATGCCAATGCAACAACTTACAATAATCAGCACAGAACAACATCAAGCAATAACATCACGATAGCATACACTGCACAAACACCAGCAAGCATATATATATATATATATATATATATATCCATGCTTATCCCAAAGCTGTAATACAAGCTCAAATCCGTACCTTAGCTTCTGTCCCGAGTAACTCAGATCTGAAACCTGATTATCCAACAACAACAACAACTCAGGGACAGTAAGCACAGAACTATGAACTGGGAACCACCAGCTCAACCCAGCTCTATCCTACCCTTAGAATACGATAGCTGGCTCTAAACAAAGTATAAGGTAGGATCTAACACTTAATCGAAAGCACTACTTGAACAGAAGAACCGATCGACCGGAACGTTAACAGATAACACACTGTAGCTTCTTCGCGTTCTTCTCCTGGCTAACCAAAGCCTTTGAAAGTGGTAGTAATGGAAGCGTCTTGGCAAGGGGAACTCAACGCTACCAATCTTGCTCCAATCAAAGTTTTCTACCGCCGGCAAACGGAAGAAATCAACCACGGTGAACAGTAAGGGTTTCGCTATAGCAGAGAGTAAGTTTACAGGGAGAGAAATTTTCTAAGTGTTGGAAAACAATGGCGCTCGTCTGGTCAAAGTCCTCTTAATTATAAAACTTAAGTCTCCAGATCTGGTGAACAGTAGCCACCGACACTCAGGGCTCAAAGCTGGTACCAGCTTAGATCTGAGCACTACTCCAGATCTGGACTCTTTGCTACACCAGATTTGGACTCCTCCAAACAACGACGCATAGGAGCCCCGCTCAAAACGACCAGTGCCATATCCTCTCTATCCTAGCTGGCATACACAATTCCTTGCGTACACAGATCCAGATCATACTTTTGGTCAGCTTACACGTGTCATCCAGCTAGCTCTTACACGAGTACACTTAAACGGCATCGCATCGCAACCCAACGTCTACTGGTAACCCGAAATGACGTCGCACTACCTTCCGATCTGGACAACCCGGAACCGGTCTACATCAAATTACAAACCAAACTGGTCCACGTAACGCTACCAGATTTCTCTCTTCAAAGCTGGTTTCCTCCAAACGACGTCGCTTCAGTACCCGCTTCGAAAATTCATCTTAGCGTACCCAAAATGACTTGCGACACAATTATTACGCATCCAACCAGCCAGATCTGACTGTTCTACGAAAACTACCCTAAATCTAAATCCTCGCACAAACCAGCGTACGTTCGCTAAGCATACCAGCTCGAGCTGTCCCGTACCAGATTAGCTCATGCCTGATCCGGTCTATGCTAAACTCGATTAATTAAATTAATTGCTCCACTAATCTTTCAGGTCTCACATTCCTTCCCCACTAAAATAAGATTTCATCCTCGAAATCAAGCAAAGTTCCAGAACTAATCAAAACCTCAATATCACAACACCAAAACTGGAAATACGCGAAATATACTAGGCATAAAACCACGAATTTCTCTCTAACGCGCATCAGGGATTACTAACCAAAAGTCACAAATTAACTGGAAAGCAATAGCAAGCAATGTAGCTACTGGAGTTAATGCAACATCTACTCAAACAAATGAGGCCACTCGTGATGCATTTTCTCCTCTAACTCCCACGTAACTTCTTCCCTACCATGCTTGCTCCATTGGACCATCACCAAAGGAATGGTCTTGTTCCTGAGCTGTTTCTCCTTCCTATACAAAATCTGCAAGGGATACTCAACATAACTCAGTGTTCGATCAAGCTCCACCTCGTCAGTTCGTAGCACATATGAAGGATCCGGCTCATACTTCCTCAACATAGACATGTGAAACACATCGTGTAAAGAGGACAGCTCGGGTGGCAACAACAAACAAAAGTCAAAGGACCGATCCTTTCCACAATTTCGTAAGGTCCAACATAACGAGGAGCTAACTTTTCCTTGAGTTCAAATCTCATAACACTTCTGAAAGGGAAACTTTCAAGAATACTCGATCACCAACTTGAAACTCTAGGGGCCGACGCCTACGGTTTGCATAACTATCTTGGCGAGATTGTGCAGCCTTCATACGCTGTCGAATCAGATCAACTTGATCTCTCATATGCTGCACAAATTCAGGAGAAGATAGCTGCTTCTCTCCCACTTCTTCCCAACAAATTGGTGACCTGCACTTCCTACCGTACAAAGCTTCGAATGGTGCCATTCCAATCGTTACTTGGTAGCTGTTATTGTAAGAAAATTCTACAAGTGACAGCAAATCTTGCAAGCTACTACTGAAATCCATAACAACAGCTCGCAGCATATCCTCCAAGGTTTGTATCATCCTCTCAGATTGACCATAGGTCTGAGGATGATAGGATGTACTCATAGCCAATCTGGTGCCTAAAGCTGCTTGTAAACTCTTCCAAAATCTGGAAGTATACCTTGGATCTCGGTCTGAAACTAGGTAAACAGGCACCATGCAATCGAACCACAAAATCGATGTACAGTTTCGCCATTTTCTTCAAAAAATTCGTCATATTGTAGGGAATGAAGTGAGCTGACTTTGAAATTCTGTCAAATACTACCCCAATAGCATCACAACCTCGGCTGGTACGAGGCAAATGGGTCACAAAATCCATAGCACTACTAACCAGCCCCTAAACCTCAAACAACCATCAGATGCGACAGATTAATCCTCCAGCTGTCCAGCTTGATTTTTCAACTTCAACTCATGGATATACGGATCAGTTCTCTGAGCTGCTCTAATATCCAAAACAATCTGTGGCTCAACTTGAAAAGATGACACCACGACATATTCATCCCCTGGGTAAAAACGCCAACCAGTAGTGCTCAGATGCTCATGAACCTTAGAGATATTTAGTGATGCAAGCATCGACGCTTGAGCTTTCCTGCTAAGCGCCTCAGCAACTACATTCACTTTCCCAGTCTGGTACTGAATCTCGCAATCGAAATCCTTAAGCAGCTCCATCCACCTGCGCTGCCTCATATTCAGATCAGACTATGAGAAGAGATACTGAAGACTCTTGTGGTCAGTATATACCACAAACTGTTCGTCATAGAGATAATGGCGTCAAATCTTCAAAGCAAAGACAACGGCCGCCAACTCCAAGTCATGCCCTGGGTATCGAGTCTCATGGGGTTTCAACTGACGGGAAGCATATGCGATATATTGACCATGCTGCATCAAAACGCAACCCAATCCATTAAGTGAAGCATTGGAACATACCACAAAACCTCCTGAACCTGAAGGTAAAGCCAACATTGGAACTATAGTTAGCTTCTCTTTGAGCAGTTGGAAACTATTCTCGCATTCTTTTGTCCAAACAAACCTCGTGTCCTTCTGGGTCAGCTGCGTCACAGGCTTAGCTATACTAGAGAATCCCTCAATAAAGCGTCGATAATAGCTAGCCAATCCCAAAAAGCTACGAATCTCTAAGACATTATTGGGAAGTTCCCAGTTTACTACAGCCTCTACCTTACTGGGATCAACAGATAATCCTTCGGCAGAAATGACATGACCCAGAAACACTACTCTATCCAACCAAAACTCGCATTTGGAGAACTTGGCATACAACTGCGAGTCTCGAAGTGTTTGGAGGACCAATCTCAAGTGCTCTTTATGTTGCATCGGAGTCTTCGAGTAAATCAGAATGTCATCGATGAAAACAACCACGAACTGATCGATGAACTCTCTAAATACTCGATTCATTAAATCCATGAAAACTGCAGGTGCATTAGTCAAACCAAAAGGCATAACCAAAAACTCGTAATGCTCGTACCTCGTTCGAAACGCAGTTTTCGCAACATCTTCTTCTCGAATTCGCAACTGATGGTACCCTGAATGCAGATCGATCTTAGAATACACGGCTGAACCTTGAAGCTGATCAAACAAATCTTCGATCCTAGATAAATGGTACTTATTCTTCACAGTAGCCTTATTCAGTTGCCGAAAGTCGATGCACATCCTCATCGAACCGTCCTTTTTCTTCACAAACAGAATAGGAGCTCCCCACGGTTACATGCTCGGTCGAATAAAGACTTTCTCCAACAAATCACTAAGCTGCACCTTCAGCTTTCTCAACTCGGCTGGTGCTAAAAGATACGGGGTTCGTGAGATAGGAGCTGTACCAGGCACCAACTCAATGCTGAAGTCAATCTACCTCCTCGGAGAAAAACCAGAAATCTCCTCGAGGAACACATCAGGGAAATCACGAGCAACGGGGATGTCACTAAGCTCTACACACGACTTCGAGTATGCATCCAAAACATAAATCTTGAACCCTACATTCTCTAACGACAGAAGGCTAAACATCTCCATAGCAGAGATCAACGGAATCTTCAATTGGGAATCATGGCCGTATAAGTTCCACTTCTCGCCAGACTGGAGCCGAAAACGCACAACACCATGGAAACAATCCACGATGATCCTAAAACTAGACAACACGTCCATTCCCACTATAACAATCGAAATCCCACATCACTAACCGAATCAAATTGGCTATCATCACATTATCGCCAAACCTAAGTTTTCCATTCGACAAAATCTCTTGGGAGAATAGGCTCGCGCCGACAGGACTCGCAAGAGAAATAACATCATGCAAGAAGGTGGTAAGCAAACCATGCTCAACCACAAATGCATCAGCTATAAACGAATGTGATGCTCCAGTATCAAACAACACACGTGTTGGAAAATAAAAAACTAGTACAAGTACCTGCGATCACTCCTCCAGGCGTGCCCTCTGCTTGCTCCCTGGTCATGGCATTAACTTGAGCTTGCTGAGGTCCTGAGAAATGGGAAGACTGTCCAAAACGTGAAGGATCAGGCTGCTGAAACGACGATCTCGAGATGACCCGCCAGAACGACCCTACGATGGGGCAACGGTGTGATGAGATCCAGCCAGAGGACATACTCTCGCAAAATATCCATATTACCCGCAAAGATTGCAAACATCCTGAACCCCTACACACTGCGACGAAGGGTGTTTTCCTCCACATTGGCCACAAAAGTTAGCCCTGTGGCTGCTACTGCTGCTCGAACTGCCTGAACCAGAAGAACTAGAACCTTGCTTCTTCTTAAACTGATGGCCACGGGGCCTAAACCTGTGGCATCCAGATTGTTGTGATAGCTGTTGGGGTTGCTGGGATGACTGAGAAGGTTGAGAAGACTGCACCCCTTGAATATTGGGACGAGTGCCTTGAACAACTTGTGGCTGAACCCGAGACCTGTGGTTACGTAACCCTTCCTCGATATACATCGTCTTATCCACTACATCCGCATAACTAGTAGGTGAACTCGCCAACACCAAGGAATAAAGATCTTAATTCAGCCCTTCCAAGAATCGTTTTCTCTTCGCCCTCTCATTACCAGACACATGAGGAACATAGGCAAGGAGAGAAGAAAACCTTCTAGCATACTCCCCCACAGACATGGTTCTCTGAACCAAATTATCGAACTCGCCCTCCCTGGCGTTAACGTAAGACTCTGGAACGTACTCCTGACAGAACGCAGTACAAAAATTGTCCCAAGTAATCCCCACACCAGTCTCCTCAAGATTTCGTGAAGCACCTCTCCACCAGCGCTCAGCATTCTTCCTCAACTGGAAATTAGCTAAAATCAGTCTACTCTCATCATCATAGCGCACTCTTATCAAACAGCCCTGAAATGTGCTGCAACCAGGACTCAGCATCGGAACTAGACTCATCACAATTGAACTTTTGAGGATTCATCCGCTGAAACCTGCCATGATCAGTTCCATTTCGTCCACACGGGCTGCCAACACATCCACCTCATCATCAACTTGTCTAGCACGCCTACGAACAGGAATACTACACTCCGCTTCCTTGTTCTGACCCTCAGATTCTATCGGGATCTGCCTTGTAGCTCTACCCCTACGTCTAGGTGGCATCTTGGCAAACACTAATACAATAAGATCACACAGCAAATATAACACATAGTCAAGCACATGCAACAAGCAACAAAGTGCCTAGACTCAATTGTGATCAAAAGAATTCGAGCTTATCCCAGTTTAAGCTCTGATACCAAAAAATGTCAGTCCCAGTGCACACGACAGAGATTAAACACGAAAATTACGACTGCGAAAGCATTTAAAAGTGGCTAAAATTTTTCTCTTTGGCCTGACTTAGAAAACATAATTTAAAAATACACTTATACTCAAAATATTGGTTTGCTGAACACCATCAGCTGCATATAACAATTACAATCATTGAGCATCCCAAAACAATATAATCTCAAATCAGCAATAGAACATCACTACGGGACATTCCCAGTGGTGACTCTAATACAAAATTAAAAAATATAGATAACTGGGACACTCTATCCACCTCTTGGGGCACCACCAGCTGCGTCATCTCCACGACCAGCTGAGAAGCCTGGGAATCCTGACCAACACGTAGACAACAAAAACAGCCAGCCCCAAAGGGACATGGGGTCAAACCCCAGTACGGAGAGCAATACAAACAGCTAATAGACAGCAAAGGATATTAATGCATGTGCTATGCATGGGAACAACATGATGCAAAGGCAACAGGCTACAAATGAATCAGGAAGCCAAAGGAGCTCAAGGACCAGCTCAGAAGCTGTCAACAGATACAAACAAAGGGTAGTGGCCATGAAGCATTGGGTAGCTACCACGCTCTCATGAGCTTTGGCAACAACAGATTGAGTGATCTGGTTTATGCTCTGGTACAGTGTGTTGATACGAGTGGATAGCTACCACGCTCTCACATGCTTCGTGGTCACTACCTTTTGTTCGACCTGATTAACAGCTGCTGAGCTGGTCCTTGAGCTCCTTTGGATTCCTGAATTGTTTGTAGCCTGTTGCCCTTGAATCCTGCTGTTCTCATGCGTAGCATGTGCATTTATATATGTTGTTGTCTATTTGCTGTTTTAAATTGCTCTCCGTACTGGGGTTTGACCCCTGTCCCTCTGGGGCTGGTTGTTTGGTTATCTGTGTGTTGTTCAGGTTACCCAGGTTTCTCAGCTGGTGGTGCCCAGAGAGGTGGATAGAGTGTCCCAATTATTTATATTTTATGTTATGTATTAGAGTCGTCATCGGGGAATGTCCCGTGTTGATGTTCTATTGCTGATTTGAAAGTGTATTGTTTTGGGATACTCGATGCTTGTACTTGTTATCTGCAGCTTTTGGGTTGTTGTAAAACTAATATTTTGAGTATAAGTTCATTTTTAAATTATGTTTTCTAAGTCAGGCCAAAAAGAAAAATTTTAGCCACTTTTAAATGCTTCCACAGTCGTAATTTGCGTGTTTAATCTCTGTCGTGTGCACCGGGCCTGATAGATACGATAGCATACACACTGAACACATACCAACAAGCATACACATATATCAAGGTTATCCCAAAGCTGTAATACAAGCTCAAATCCGTACCTTAGCTTCTGTGCTACAATTACCACAACAAGAGTCCCGAAAACTCAGATTTGAAACCTGCTTAGCCAAAAACAACGACCAGTTTAGGGACAGTAAGCACAGAATACTAAACTGGGAGCCACCAGCTCAACCCAGCTCTAGCCTACCATTCGAGCACAACAAATTGCTCTAAACAAAGCATAGGGAGGATCTAACACTTACTCGAAAGCACTACCTGAACAGAAGACCCAATCGGCCGGAACATGAACCAATAGCGTATTGTAGCTCCTTCGCGATCACTCTTCTAGCCCACCAAAGCCTTCGAAAGAGGTATAGAAAGAAGCTTCTTGGCAAGAGGAACTCAACGCTACCAATCTTGCTCCAATCGGAGTTGTCTACCGTCGGAAATCAGAAGAAATCAACCACGGTGAACAGTAAGGGTTTCGCTATAGCAGAGAGTAAGTTTACAGGGAGAGATATTTTCTAAGTGTTGGAAAACAATGGTGTTCGTCTGGTCAAAGTCATCTTATTTATACAACTTAAGTCTCCAGATCTGGTGAACAGTAGCCACCGACACTCAGGGCTCAAAGCTGGTACCAACTCAGATCTGAGCACTACTTCAGATCTGGACTCTTCGCTACACCAGATTTGAACTCCTCCAAACGACGACGCATAGGAGTCCCGCTCAAAACGACCAGTGCCATATCCTCTCTCTCCTAGCTGGCATACAAAATTCCTTGCGTACACAGATCCAGATCATACTTTTGGTCGACTTACACGTGTCATCCAGCTAGCTCTTACATGAGTACACTTAAACGACGTCGTATCACAACCCAGATCCGGATGACCAGATCTCACACATTCAGATCTGATCACAAACACTGTCCAGCACATAATACACTCGACCAGCGTCTACTGGTAACCCAAAACGACGTCCCTCTACCTTCCGGTGTGGACAACCTGGAACCAGTCTATATCAAATTACAAATCAAACCGGTCCACGTAGCGCTACCAGATTTCTCTCTTCAAAGCTGGTTTCCTCCAAACGACGTCGCATCAGCTCCCACTTCGAAAATTCATCTTAGCGTACCCAAAATGACTTGCGACACAATTCTTATGCATCCAACCAGCCAGATCTGACTGTTCTACGAAAACTACCCCAAATCTGAAACCTCGCACAAACCAGCGTACGTTCACTAAGCATACCAGCTCAGAGCTGGCCCGTCCCAGATCAGATCACGCCTGATCCGGTCTATGCTAAATCCGATTAATTAAATTATTGCTCCACTAATATTTTGGGTCTCACACAATGTGCCAAGGCAGGCTCGTTTGATGTGGTGACGAGCGAAAAGCTTGATCTGATGGTGTCAATCTCTTCTGGGTTAAAAGTGAACCGGGCAAAAGTATTATTTCAGGTGTTACTCGCTATGGTAAAAAACCCCACTCGTCAATCTCAGGGCTTTGCAGTTCAAGTTAGCGTCTTGTTGGAACAGCTAGTCAAGGTTGATCTTGAAGAATCAGTCAAGCTCCATCCTCAGAATGTGTTAACCAATAAGTCGATTCAAACCTATATCAATAAAAATCAGGACGTTAAACCGACTGGTGAGTTTAGTAAACAAACAGAAGACACTGTAATTGAAACTGAGGGTGGCCAGTCTAAACTGACCAAGACCATGGAAATGCAAGTAGTTACACAGGGAGAAAAGAAGAAGAAGAGGGCGACCAGTGAAAAGATAAGGTAGAAACAACTGTTGTGGTGAAAAATAAAAGGACCGAGCAGATGCAGAAGGTGGTTGAACAACCATCAGTGGAGGCTGGGAGCCAATTTGCTCCAACAAAGTCAAAGTCTACAACCAGCTCAAACGATGATTTGTGCCCGCTGAAGAGGCTAAAGGTACGTGGTGCAAAGCGCAAGCAGGTGGTCGAGTCATCTGACTCAGAAGCAACGGTGTCTGTTCCACAAGTGCTCATCACAAGAAAGCACCGAAACTAGCAAACCAAGAAGGGACATCACACTACTGATGATCACGGAGAATCTCAACCTGATCCCATACTAACTAGGGACGACAAGGAGTCTGCTGCTGGTGTTCAAGGAGAATCAATTTCTGGCCCTACCACAAATACTGCTGAGATTGAAGAGCGTGTGGTATGCGAAACCCAAGCAAAGGACGAGCGTCCGAATGATAATTTTTTTACTTTTGCTCCGAGCGAGCGAGTGGAGTCTATTGTGCAACACTCAACAGTGGTGGTTAACCAAGAAGCCTCTGTGGACATGGGGAATTTATCTGCCCTACCACCAACTCAAAAACAAATGACTTACACCGGACAGAGTGTGTATGCTCCAATAGAGATAAGGGAAATCAACTTGCTCACTCATTTTCTTCCAAAATTGATCCAGCTGATAAAGGTAAAGTAGTCCTGTCCTATCTTGATCGTCCAAACCCAGTTGAAGAACACTACTTGCTAGTAATCCAGGATGTCAGGGAAAAATCCAAATGCCAGATTCAATTCTTGATAAATGGCACAAATTTCGGACGGATTATAGGCTAATCAAAGTTTCGTCATGGCGTTGGTACAAAATTTTGCAAATATTGAGAATAAATTTCTTCCTTAGGGTGAAACGGAGAAAGTCAGTGAGTTGTTCAAAAGAAGGGAGCTCATCTGGTACAAGATGCTGGAGATGTTCATGCGTACAGTGGTTGCTGAGCACTGGAAGAATTTTCACCGGGAAAGCCGTCAGCAAACCAAGATCTCAGCAATCCGTATGCTGGAGGCTGAACTGGCTAGGACCAGGAAAAATGTTAACTTGTTTCAAGTCAGATCCGGTCTGCCAGTCACTTATGGTGAGAGATCTGTAGATCGGGTTGCTTCTTTAGAAATCGCTCCTGGTATAACATGGCAAAGTATAGAGTTCAGTATGCTCAGC
>KV020187.1:0-20754 GCA_001598015.1 Dorcoceras hygrometricum | reverse complement strand
AAGCGAGAAAAGACGTGTGTGAAAAGAGACTTTCGTAAAAAGAAATTTTTGAACGAGTCTTTGAATCAACTACGAACATCTTTGATACACAGAATTCTGAAAACAAACTTACGCTACATAATATTACGCTGCAGAATTTCACGTCGCTCAAAATTCACTGTTCATCATCATCTTCGTTACAACCTACACTCAAAAGCCTTACATTTATTCTTTCGTGTTGTAACCACTATGGGCATTGTGTATTGATTGTAAATAAAAAACAGAGTGTGTAGAAAGCGTGAAAGCTTAAACAGCTTAGAAGCTGTCATTGTATTCGTAGAACAGATTACGCATTTGTTTCTGTCGTGGTGTTTCTAGGAGTTCTTGCAGCTTGCTGGCTGTTGGATCGAGTTAGAGCAGGAGATGCTGCAATCAAATCTTCTAATGGAATCCTTCCTGTTCAAGGAAGAAGGGGAGACGTGGGAGTTTAAGCTCCGAACTTCCATAAACAAACCTCTTGTCCCTTTTACTTTACTGCACTATTTTACAGCTTCCATTTACTGCTATACAGCTTTCGTTGGTTTTATATTTGTTCACTTTAATCGGGTTCATTCCGCACATTTTCTTGGTACCCGAGAGAACAGCAGCATACTGAGATTCCCCTAAACTAGTAACTCAGCTTAGAGGCAGCCGAAGGTTTTAAAACCTTTTTGAAAGGAGTTTTCGAAAAATTGATGAAGGAGTTCATTCAACCCCCCTCCCTTCTGAACTCCCAAACTATGTTTCAACTATATTTTCGATCCAAAAGGCTGTAATTATCAAATTCTTCCAGTGAAATCCTTCCTGAACTAGGAAGAATGGGATATGTAGGAGTTTCATCTCCAAACTTTCATAAACAAACTCTCGTCCCTTTATCTTTTTACTGCTTTCAGTTTTCAAATCTGTTCACTGTTCAATTGAGTTCATTCCGCATATATTTTTGTTACTCGAGAGAACAGAGCATGCTAATATCATCCAAGCTGGTAACTTAGCTTGGAGTTAAGCCGAAGGCTTGTAAAATTATTTTAAATGAGTTTCAGGAAAATTATGAAGGAGTTCATTCACCCCCTCCCCTCTGAACTCCCGAGCTGTATTTTAACTCTCTTTTTTATCCCAACACCTGTTTATATTTTAATGTGTTGAAATAACGTAAAAAAATTAGATTTCTAAGTTTTGTATTTGAAGTGCCCACATGGTGCCACGGATAGGAAGTATCCAAACAGAACGAGAAGCTACGTGGGAAACCGAAGCTGATATGCATAGTTTTTACCCAGATATGTTTGGTAAGTAAATTTCAAGGACGAAATTGCAATAAGGAGGAGCGCCCCGAAATCCATAGGACCACATTTATGAACCCTTTTATTTTAAGGGCCATGTTGATATTTCCATGTTATATTTCAGCTTAAGTTCATGTTATTTATTTAAAAAGCTGATTTCTTCATTTCAGATTCTGATATACCACGTAGAAGGTTTCCAGGAATATTTTAAGGGCCATGTTGATTGCTTCGATGCTAGCGACACCATAGTCAAGTCTGCTTCACGCTAACGATGTTGTTCCTTGATCACATCTGTTTTAACGTTAGCGAAATCACTCTTATAATCACATTTGTTTTCATTACTAAGATCTGATTTATTGTTTGGCGCCAATTGTGTTTGTATTTCGATTTTTTTTATGTTGTAAGAAATACAGCTTACAATAATTATCATTCAGCCCTTCTTTTCCTTTTGTTATTTTGATTGAACTCAAATCTGTTGACCCCTAGGCGTGGGCGTCACAAGCTCAAATCTCAAGAGCAGCTTTCAGATTAGAGCTTAAAAGAATTCAGATCATAGCTTGAAGAGCTAAGTCGCAGTTCATGATGTTATCAGTTCACGTAACAGCTCAGAGGAACGTTTCTAGATCAGCGTAATACAATATATCAGATCAGAGCTGGAAACGGTACAGTTCAGCAGAGATCAGCTCAGACAGGTTTGTATCAGATCTCAAGAGCAGTCTACAGTATTTCACGTAATAGCTCAGAGCTCACAAGTTTTCTGATCACATTTATAGAAAACAGCTCAGAACACACAGATATCTATTTTGGACGTGATCAAGTTAAATGAATCGTATGCTTAATTACTGGAAAATTTCTGTATGCTATCTTTGACTCAACGGTACCTTTCTTGTGATTTGGGCAGAAGAAATGGTAAGTTCTTCAAAGATGTAAAGAATATCAACTAGCCGGTACAACATATCATTTGCCGATTGATAGAGATGAAAATCTCTATATATATGACGATGAAAAAAAGCGAGAAAAGACGTGTGTGAAAAGAGACTTTCGAAAAAGAAATTTTGAACGAGTCTTTGAATCAACTACGAACATCTTTGATACACAGAATTCTGCAAACAAACTTACGCTACATAATATTATGCTGCAGAATTAACGTCGCTCAAAATCTCACTTTCGTCATCATCTTCGTTACAACCTACACTCAAAAGCCTTACATGTATTCATTCGTGTTGTAATCACTCTGTGGTATGTGTATTGATTGTAAATAAAAAACAGAGTGCCTAGGAAGCGTGAAAGCTTAAACAGCTTAGAAACTGTCGTTGTATTCGCAGAACAGATTATGCATCTGTTTCTATCGTGGTATTGCTAGGAGTTCTTGCAGCTTGCGGGCTATCGGATCGGGTTAGAGCAGGAGCTACTATAATCAAATCTTCTAGTGGAATCCTTTCTGTTCAAGGAAGAAGGGGAGACGTAGGAGTTTAAGCTCCGAACTTTCATAAACAAATCTCTTGTCCCTTTTACTTTATTGCACTATTTTACAGCTTCCATTAACTGCTTTCGTTGGTTTTATATTTGTTCACTTTTTAATCGGGTTCATTCCGTACATTTTCTTGGTACCCGAGAGAACAACAGCATACTGAGATTCCCCTAAGCTAGGAACTCGGCTTAGAGGCAGCCGAAGGTTTAAAACCTTTTTGAAAGGAGTTTTCGAAAAATTGGTGAAGGAGTTCATTCAACCTCCCCCCCTCCCTTCTGAACTCCTGAGCTATGTTTCAACTATATTTTCGATCCAACAAGCTGTAATTATCAAATTCTTCCAGTGAAATCCTTCCTGAACTAGGAAAAAGGGGATACGTAAGAGTTTCATCTCCAAACTTTCATAAACAAACTCTCGTCCCTTTATCTTTTTACTGCTTTCAGTTTTCAAATTTGTTCATTGTTCAATTGAGTTCATTCCGCACATATTTTTGTTACTCAAGAGAACAGAGCACGCTAAGATCATCCAAGCTGGTAACTTAGCTTAGAGTTAAGCCGAAGGCTTGTAAAATTATTTTAAATGAGTTTTCAGGAAAATTGTGAAGGAGTTCATTCACCTCCCCCCTGAACTCCCGAGCTGTATTTTAACTCTCTTTTCGATCCCAACACCTGTTTATCTTTTAATGTGTTGAAATAACGTAAAAAATTCAGATTTCTAAGTTTTGTATTTGAAGTGCCCACATGGTGCCACGGATAGGAAGTATGAGCTAGAAGGTTGCGCCTTCTATGGTTCAAAGGTAAAGTCAAATAAAGAAATTTACAGAAGGTTAGTATTCTGGAAATTTTTTGTATTTTGGATTCATATTGATTTATATTCATTTGTTCGACTTATAATTTTTAAATTCTATAATAGCTTTCATTATGATTTTGTTTGATCAATATTTAAATTTGTATTTGGAATTGTTCTGGAGCCTCCATAAATTCTAACATTTCCATGTCTGCCTTCATCATAATCGCACCAACTCAACTTTTAATCCTAATAGCATGAAGCTTGATCCGCGTTAAGAGAAATCTTGGGTTCAAGTCTGGGAGAGAAGAAGGCAAATATCCAGCTAGACGAAAAATGAAAAAGAAATACTATCGGTATAAAACTTCTAAGTGTTGGAAAGAAAAGGATCAGATCGTGCGTTTACAAACCATTTTAAATCAATCAGCATAGGTCAAATCTGTGTGCTATATGAAATAAGATACGAGCTGCAATAGCTCTGGTTCTTGAAAGGTTTTGAGAACCGAGAGCATATCGAGTTTGGTCTGGAATACCAAGTTGAAAATACTCGACATATTCTCTGAGAATTGAATTTAAAACAGTTTAAAAGATGATTACAGGAAATCACTAATGAAGTACTCATCAGATTTGTTTATGAAAGTTCGAAGTCACCACTTCTATGTCTCCTTTCTTCCAAACTGGAAGGCGCTACTAAAATACTTTGATTTATACATTGATTATACAAACCCACTTCAGCTGGGACTTACCACGTTGCTCAAGCTGAAACTCCTAGACTCATCACTCTGCACTTGTTTAATGTATCTGTGCCAAGACTACATTTGAATATTTGATTGACATTCACTCATCTAATATGTTTCGCTCAGGCCTCATATTTATAAGTGAATGTGTGTATGTGGGGGGATTTAATCTGTTACATGTAAATCTCATGTAACCTCACACACTGTCTTTTGATGATCTTCAAGACATTTCGACGACATATTTTTGTGCACAGCTGATTTCTCTTGTCTCATCCGAACTCGCACTCCGTGCACCATTTCTGCTTCGTATTTAGTTCAAATGTATTTATGGCCTCAGTACTGATATGAACGTTGGGCACAAGTTTATAGCAGTTGTAAAGCTTCTGTAAACTTCTGACTCTTACGTACTTGTTATCCTTTCTTCGTACAGGATTAAATGAGGCTATTTTGAAATTTGACTGCACTGAACTGACGTTTTGTCGTACTGGGAAAATCAGCTTGAATTACTTCAATTGAATCTTGAGTAATTCTTATTCAAACTGCTTTGTCGTTGCGAACTGGTAGTCTGTGCTGATCTGATCCGAACTCTGTTATGATCTATTCTCATCCATAAGCTCTGCTCTTCTTATATGAACTGATCTGATCACTGAACTACACTGCTCTTGTTCATCTGAACTACTCTGATTTGATTTGAACTTCTTAATTCATCTGAGCTGCTCTTGTTCTCATCTGATCTGATCTGTTCTTGTTATCATCTAAACTACTCTAGCTCTGAACTGATCTCTGAGCTTATCTAATCTATTCAACTGATTCGCTCTGCTCTTCAACTGAATCGATCTGTCATGTGCTTCGAACCTGATCTAATCTGTATCATTCTTCTCAACTGAGCTCAGCTATTCGTTTATACTGTACAGCTCTTCAGTTGTCTGCTGTAATCTGTTCTGATTTGCTTTCAGCATGATCTGCGCACTCAAGTAAACAGATTAGAAACATAATAACAAGTTTTGTGTTTATCAAAATTAAGAGTTGATCTGTTTCTAGATCTAACACTAAGTTTTGGTGATAACAAAATTAGATCAGAAAGAAATAGATCAGATCAGGCCGAACCCTTTAAAAAGCTTTAGTCATATCAAATCACAGCTAAGCTAAGTAAAGACAACTCAGTAAGTTCTAAGACATAACTTAGAACATTTTAGAACAGATCAGCTCAAATCAACAGATAAGAAGAAAATCTTGGGTCAGATTAGAAGTGTGGATCAGATCAACGTGAGTTCTCAGTTCAAAACAGAATAGATTGGGTCATAGAGCAGACTAGATTGGAGATTTGTTTGTTAGTCTAGTTATAGCAGACTTCGAGGCAGTGACTTGAGACAAACTTTTTAGTTGTTGAATAACTCAGGGAAAAATCAGAATTTTTCAAAGTTGGAAATGTACGAGAATTGCTTGTTTTGAGCAAAAAGAAGATGCATTTAAAGAAGCAGTACGAAGCACAAGACGAGAATTAAATGTGTATTAATTACTTGGAGTTAATCGTATGAGAATTCATCAGCTGAGTCTACTAGTAAAATTTATTACCGTTGGAACCCGAAACTATAAAAGGAGCATGATTTTAACAAGTAAAGATATTAACACAGACAGAAAAAGAAATTGAGCAAACACTCAACCTAGCTTAAAAGCATTTGCAACCAATCTCAAACTTTCAGAAGATCATTCATTCTTTATTATTTCTTGTTAGAAATTGAAAGGGTTAGGCTTACATTCTGTTGAACATATGCGAAATCCTCAAACTTTTTTTAAATAACAATGTCTGTGCTGTTATCAGAAGGGAATGGAGCTCAGATCAGGTGATGCCTGACTTATTGGTTTAGAATATGTTGTATCTTATTCAAAGTTTTCTAGTGATATACCTTCCAAATCGGAAGAACGGGAGACGTAAAAGCTTGACTTCGAACATCCAGAAACAAATCTTCTCTCATCTGATTTATCTTACTCGCACTTATAATATTTGTTCACTGTTCAATTGATCGTATTCCGCATAATTTAGCTTATTGCTCAAGAGATTAGTTCGAATTGTGTCTTGTTATCAGTTGGTAGCTCAACTGATTAGCAAAAACATTTTAAAGTACAAAATTTCAAAAGGAGCTCATTCACCCTCTCTCTAAACTCAGTGCTCATATTTTCGATCCTATCAAATACTACAACCATTTGCGTGGTCGTATTTAATTATTTTCATTGTCTGATGTTTCTTAGAGTACATTGGCGACACATTCAACCACAATAAGCCGGTCATTCCATGCTGAACATACCCATAAATCGAACCAAACCAACGTGTTCACTTTCGACAAGGCTTTGATTTCATTCTTGAACTCTGCTGAGAAGAGTTCGTCATAAGTTTCATGCACATATTACCAATTCATGGTTTAAAAGGGCTTGTCTACAAATTTGTCCCAGATATACTATGCCAGCTATGAAAAGGCAAATGTGAATTGCTTAAATAATAAAATGACTTCCCTCAGTAAACTTCACGAACCGAAATGAAATTTCTTATTTATCCTCATTTTAATGTGGTAACATAATACGTAAACAGAATACTGTGCACAGATATAGCCCTTGAATCAGTTAAATTTTGGATTCTCTTTGAACGTTTTAACCGCATCCTCCAACTCCAATTATATTTGTCGGAGAGAAATTTCCAGTGGCCTTGTGAATTTCTCTGAAACTAAATCACTTGTCACCCGCCCTTTGTCAAGCTCCAGGGCTGCAAATGTATGAGCGGTACTCGTTTCATTGTTTCGACAAGTTCCCACCGTAACAACTACTCCAGGAAACTAGACAGTCAAAATATGGTACGGATCAGAAATAGTTGAGATCTATCTGACGGAGATGGCGTGTAATAATTAATAACAGTTGCTTCCGATATCTAAACTTTATTCCAACAAATTGAAAATTTTCAACTTGAAACGTGAAGTTATAATTTAAGTTAGTATTTCAATTGATGGAAGCCTTAATTCCTTGGATTATAAAACTTAATTCGTGTGTTGGATGAGATCATGGACCAAATAATAATATAGATCGGAGTTCCTTCGCATTCACCTCCATTATTTGATTGGTACTTGCTCCACGTACGTGTTACAACGTTTGCGTTTGATAAGAGAAATAAGTGTCAGAATCCATTAAAGACATGAGAGATGAGGATAAAAAATCTATATAGGAATTGTTATATGAATACTAAACAAGTTTTGAGTTTCAATTGTTTACATGGGCTTGCTAGTTCGCCGACTTGCAAATTCCTCTCGCTGATTTTTGCCTCGACTTTCAATTCAAAATTTCTGTCCAATTTGTGTGGTTTTGGGGTGCAAATTAGTTCTTAAAATGCATTTTGTTCATGTATCGTATATGGGCTTCTGAAGGTCAAGGTCATCATCACGTGGTGTAATTTCTCTCAGCCTAAACTAGGCGTAAATCTGGCTATTAGAACGATCATAACCACAACTTCAAGCTTCATCGGATTTTCGAATCAAGCTCAAACAAACAACGCAAAACGCCTATACCATAGATCATAAAGTTTTATGAGGATTAGTCATGTCAAAGCTCTTTATCTTACAAGAATACCCTTCAGCTTCACAGCATTTGATCGGAACTCGGTCAACGCCAGACTTGAAGCCAGGTTAATTGTAACCATATAAAGGCAGAAAAACAGCCACCAAACTTTTTGCTTCTATTAGAATGAGATCCAAGGCAGACTATTTTTTGGCTTCTTTCGCCACTGTTTCGAATTATTCTGCTGCCACCGGCATAGGTTTAAGTTTTCTGATATAACCAGGACGAATAATCAGAGGACTTGGGTGTTTTTTCAAGCTTCAGAGCTGGGCTGTGACGGTGGCCAAGCATGGTTCCAAGTATCGACTATCAAATAATCCTTTTGCTGCTTGGCACTTGCTACAATTCCTCATGAGACTAATTCAACACCTTATTGATGTATCCATGTTCACAAATCCAGAATATGAAAGTGAGTCAATAAAACTCAATTTTTTAGCTGGTATATTAAGATAAAAAATAATAATGAAATAAGTCAACCGGATTACTCAGGCTGAAATTCAATACATTTCAAAATAGAATATTTTAACTTCAGCCTGATAGACTAGCAAAAGCTTGTATATAATCTAGAGCCATCAACTGATATCACTCAAAATTGTCACTTAAATATCTAAATTGTGGATGCTAACACGGTACACCATTTACAAAATCTGGACAGCTATGTACTTATAGTAGCATATTTCATGATTTGTACAACACTCCTAAAGCTAATACTGTTTCATGAATATTAAGATGCCCCACTTTAAACAGAAACTGGGCCAATTTTGATGAACATCATGCCGTTTAATCAAAATCAATCCTCTCCCCTGTTGAGAAAAGATTCCAGAATAAGGCCGCGGAGAAATATAGGAAAGCCGTGAGCAACAAGAACCCTTTGAACGATCCCACCAATTCAACAAA
Organism: Dorcoceras hygrometricum; assembly: GCA_001598015.1. Taxonomy (NCBI): domain Eukaryota; kingdom Viridiplantae; phylum Streptophyta; class Magnoliopsida; order Lamiales; family Gesneriaceae; genus Dorcoceras; species Dorcoceras hygrometricum. The sequence continues at coordinate 11,968 of KV020187.1, read as the reverse complement.
GAAACCAGCACCAACTGTTCCTACTATAGCAGCAAGGGTGCCAGCAGTATTAGACATACCTATTACGAATAGAACAATGCATCCATCAGAATGATTAAGCTAAGATTACTAAGAAAAGACAACAAGAATGAAATTTTCATTATTTAATCTCCAGTATTGTGAGATCAATTAATATTGCATCAGATCAGATTATCTGATAATCTGAAAAGTCAAGGATGAGAGCAGAAATTGTGGCTTCTAACTGTACACTAACACTATTAGCCCAGAAAAGCTCGTCAACTGCAATGGTTGGTCACAAATATGAGTATTAGATTTCCGAGAGATAATGTTCATCCCAAGTGCTAAAAGACCCTGTTATGATTTTATCTTATTTGTTATGTTTTGCTAATAAAATCTGCACCACACATTCTTTACTTCCAAATGACTAAAAAACCATAGGGTTTCACAATAGTTTGTCAGGTTGTTTTGCAATATAAAAGAGAGTGATTATTCAGATTAGCAATATATGATTGTTTGCAAAAAGGACTAATCTATTTACTGATTAATAGAGTGTGCACAGATATTGCTCAGAAAAAGGACAAACTTTGAAAGTTTTTTAAATACAAACTATTAAATTATCTTTTCCCGGCTGGCAGAGGGAGAAGCTAGAGACGCGCCTAATAATATAATATGAGGAGAATTAGAAAGTTAGCATACGAAAGAGTTGCCTTAATTAGACCGCAATACAGTTTATTAAATGCGAAAAGACCAATTTTAATATATTTGAAACAAATATTTCTGTTTTACTTTTCTTTAAAAGACCACAGTTTATGAAAGCTTAATTTGCAAGGCTAGTCTATTAACTATTTTCAGAAATAAAACTATAAAAGTTTAAAAATGCGAAAACTAGACTCGTTCTAATTGTTAATAACAATTTGATAGTCATGATGGCATGAGAATTCGTGCGTTCGTGAAACATTACAATTAAATCACTTATGAATGAACTGTTTTGTTTCTCATTTATAAAGGTTTATTCCTTCCTTACCCCTGTACCAAGACAAAATATTAATCAATTACGTCTCTTATAACTAATCTTCTCACTTTTTAATCTACTTTTTGTTTTTCTTGTGTTTAATGCTCTAAGTATGTCTAATGACTATCGTGTCTTCGTTTGTACATTGATGTTTGCATACAGAGCAACTTGTAGACCAATATCATATAAAAACATTCAATGTCAAAGCTACTCGCTATTTGCAACTCAAATTTCCCGTGATCAAAAGTTAATTGGGTTAAATGACTAATAAGTATTGTATAAGCTTTTTTTTCGAATCTTAGATGTTACTTAGTTTTCTTGGATTTTGGGGCTCGAGTTTTACACGAACACTATAAACATGAAATATACAAGTGTTTAATGTAGAGGGAGATGAAAACCAGAATTTACAAATTTTGTCAATATTAGTTATGAGATTCAAGAAATTTGAAGGACCTCACTCTAGAGCTCAAACTCTCCGTGTACACTATCTTTCATGTCATGAAAACTAATAGAGGTGTATTCATTGTGGAGATTCAATAACTTTTTTTAAGTGATGGAGTTTTATGAATTTGACAGATTTCGATTTATTTCTATAGTATTCGACATAGTTGTAAAAAGTTTCATAAAATCCTATAAATTTACCCGCAGATTTTTGTAGACAATTATAAATTATTTCATAATATTCCGTGGGTTTTATATATGAAAAATAAACAACAAAATAACAATTAATATACTGAAAGAAAACATAAAATAATTTCATTGAATATTTCAAGTTAATATCATTTTATAAAATATTGATATTTTCGTTCCATATATATCTATATTTATATATCTAAGAATAAATATATTTGTATATGTATTCATAAGTATATCTTCGTAACATTTTAAAAAGTACCACTACGTTACATAAGTAACTTGATAAAAATCTCATTCTCTTTAAGATAGTCTTGAAATTCGGCACTCAAGTATTCTCCACCTCGATCGGATCGCAGTGTTAATAATTTTTCCCAATTGACTTTCTACTTCAGCCTTGAATTCTTTGAACTTTTCAAAGGATTCAGACTTGTGCTTCATTAAGTACAAGTACCCATACCTAGAGTGATCATCGATAAAGGTTATGAAGTAGGTGTGACCGGACTTAGTACCAATACTAAGTGGATTACATATTAATTGAAAAAGAATTAAAAATTAATGTCAATTAATAAAAAATAAATTTATTTGTTAAAATAAGTTATTGTTACCTTAATAACACATAAACTTTATGATTTTCCTATACATAGCATAATAATTTCATTAATATTATACGCCTATATTTAGACCTTATAAAATTCAAATATCTATGTACAAATAAAGAAAATGATATTAATCTTCTTATTTGAAAAATATCAATTATAAATGTCTTACAATATATTTTAATATATATTTTTACTATTTATGTCAAACTAGTTAAAAATAGAATGATGTAGTTCCTTAAATTATTTTTTTCACTATAATTGAATATTAAAATTAATTCTATAGACTATGCATTAAAAATTACAAAACAAATTTTTTTAAATTCAAAATTGAAATATTTGGCTTCTTTAAAAATTTTGATTTGAAATTGTAATATAATGGTTATTTAGCAATTACGAAAATATGTATACCCAAATCAATTAAAACCGAAAGAAAAATTGAATATGAAAATAATTAATAACTAAATTCTTATATGGAAATATGGTTTTATTTTTAAGGGATATGGAAAGAGAAAATATATATAAGAGAAAAGAGAAAAAAGCGGAGGAATATAATTAAAAATCGATTAAAATCTCTACCTTTAAACCAAAGAAAACGTCGAGATTTATTGTTGTACTTTACGCAATAAAATTTGAAAATTAATTACTTTCATGTAGTTGCTAAAATTCATTGAATTTGAATACCTATAAATCATAAAATTAATTAATTCTCATTCGTTGAATACATCACCTCTATAAAAGAGTGACTTGTGGCAAAGGCAGTGCCAGATGTTTAAAGAAAAATAAAAAAATAAATAAACAAACCACAATAATGCAATGTTCTTAAAAAGCACAATAAAAACGTAAATTAAGAGGAAGGTCTTCGCTTCATAAAAAAACATGGAAAAAGCGGTCAACCCAAAGTTTGACCACATGAAGCACAAAAAAGTGAGATTAAGTGGAAAAAATCTAGACTAATGGGGTATATTCATTGTGGAGATTTAATGATTTTTTTCAACTAATGGAAATTTATGGATTTGATAGATTTTTATTGACTTTCATAGAATTCCATAGATTTGTAACAAATTTTCATACACTCCTATTTATTTATCCTCGTGAATTTGTTTAGACATCTATAGACTTTTCCATAAAAATCAAGATTTTTATCATAAATTATAAGATAAAAATGATTATACTGAAAAATATAAAATAATTTCATTAAATATTTTAAGTTGACGTCAGTTTATAAACTATTTATTTTTTTGTTCCATATATATATCTTTATATATTATATAAGTTTGCATATGTATCTATGTGTATATTAAAATTTTTAAACATATTATTGCATTACAAAAGTAAATTGATAATTATATTACAAAAATTATATAGTAATCAAATAAAGAATTAAATAATCAATTTCAATTAATAAAAATAAAATTTATTTTGTAAAAATAAGTTATAATTGCTTCTAAGACGAATAAAATTTATGATTTTTTCGTACACAACGTGAAAATTTATGATTCAGCTTGGACGACAGATATAGGCTTTACCTTCTTGGGCCTTGTAGTCCTCAGCTTTTTCCTAAAACTAAGTTTGGCCTTGTATTAAATTCTTATTCTTGAGAGAGCCTTAAACAAATTGTAAACACAGCCTGCGAGCTGGTGTATTGTGACTAGGAGTTCAGCTCAGATGCGCCCTGACGGATTGGATTAGGATACGCTGTATTTTAATGAAAGCCTTCTAGTGGAAATCCTTCTTTGTTGGGAAGAAGGGGAGACGTAGAAGCGTTGCTCTGATACCAATTGATAGGAACAGAAAACCGACAGATCACGTCTAAGCTGAATCAGCACGTGGCAGAGCGCGCCTAAGCTGAATCAGCACGGAGCTGAGCTGTCTGTGATCTGAACAAGTTAAAACATGAGCTGCAATAGCTCTGGTTCTTAAAAGGTTTTAGCATCGAGAAGTAGATCGGGTATGATAATAAATCATGCGGAAAAACCCGAAGTACTCTGAAAAATTGAAATCTAAAAACCGATTTTAAAACACAATATTTTTAAAGGAGTTTATTCAAGCCCAGCTGGCTAAAGAATAGACTGGACAAGGACCGCGAAAGCTGGTTCACAGTCGTATGATCTGCACCAGCTTAGGCAAGGTTCGAGGAAGGTGAGAAAGCAAACAAGAAATGTTCAGCTCAGACGCGATCTGAATGGTCAAAATATAAAATCAAGATTCAAAAGATCGCGCACTAATTTTTCACGCATCCTACTAGACACATACATTGGAAGAACTGTCAAAGTAATTCAAGTATGAGTCCCGAAAGGGTTAATCCAATCTGGACCCAAGTAAAATTGGGTACCAAAAATTTATTTTCTGATTGCAGGTGTTCAAGAGATCATAATGGTATCTGGGCAGTGGAAGCTCCATACACATGATCGGTAATCACAAGTTGCTTTCAGACATCAAATATACCAAAGGAACAAAAATCATCTTCGGCAATAACTCAACGGGTGAAACTATGGGCAAGGGTAAGATTGTCCATAGTAATATTGCTATCAATTATGTGCTTCTTGTTGAAAACATTTGCTATAATCTGATCAGCATTGTCAATTGTGTGATAATGAGCTAAAGAATAGACTGGACAAGGACCGCGAAAGCTGGTTCACAGTCGTATGATCTGCACCAGCTTAGGCAAGGTTCGAGGAAGGTGAGAAAGCAAACAAGAAATGTTCAGCTCAGACGCGATCTGAATGGTCAAAATATAAAATCAAGATTCAAAAGATCGCGCACTAATTTTTCACGCATCCTACTAGACACATACATTGGAAGAACTGTCAAAGTAATTCAAGTATGAGTCCCGAAAGGGTTAATCCAATCTGGACCCAAGTAAAATTGGGTACCAAAAATTTATTTTCTGATTGCAGGTGTTCAAGAGTCATAATGATATCTGGGCAGTGGATGCTCCATACACATGATCGGAAGTTGCTTTCAGACATCAAATATACCAAAGGACCAAAAATCATCTTCGGCAATAACTCAACGGGTGAAACTATGGGCAAGGGTAAGATTGTCCATGGTAATATTGCTATCAATTATGTGCTTCTTGTTGAAAACCTTTGCTATAATCTGATCAGCATGAGTAAACTGTGTGATAATGATTATGTGGTAAATTTCACACACATGCACAGTTCAGAACCCAGCTGGTATGACTGTTTTGAACAGGACACAGGTCGGGTAACACTTACAAAGTTAACTAGTCAGCTCAGCTAGTGATCGAACCTACTTGTTTGGTTGCAAGTATTTCTAAAGCATGGTTGTGGCATAAACACATGAATCATACAAATTTTATAACTATAGCCATGGAGAACGAAAATTCAATTGTGGCCATATCTACTTCCCCTACATATGCCAAGGAATTGGGAAGCACAGTATCTGTAGTGGATTCGGTTTTCCTCTTGTGGAGATCAGGGAAATAAATTGTGATACCCATTTTCTACCAAAGATTGACCCTGCTGCTAAGTGAAATGGAGTTCTGTCCTCATCGATCGCCCGAACCCAGTTGAGGAGCATTGTTTGCTGCTTATTCAAGATATCAAGGAACCCACAAATTCACTTGTTCGATCAATGGCGCAAGTTCCGCACTGGATTTAGGCTGAACAAGATTACGTCAATGACGCTAGTGAACAGATAGCTAAGATTGAAGACACTTTGTTTCCATGGGCTGAGACAGAAAAGGTATCTGAAATGCTCCAACGAAAGGAGCCTATCTGGTTTAAGATGGTTGAGCAGAGAATGCGCAAGGCTGTAGCAGATCATTGGAAGGAGTTTCACAAGGATAAGCCATCCGCAAATCACGATCCGATGGCAATCCGAGTGTTGGAAGCTGAACTGGCCCAGGTCAAGCAACGTGTTGGGTTCTATCAAGCTAAGGCCGGTCTTCCTATTACTTTTCCAGAAAAATCAGACCGTGCTAACTCAATGGACATAACTCCTGGTGTCTCCTGGCAAGAGTGCAAAGCTCAGCTCACCTTCTCTAAATCAGCTAAGCAACATTTTTTAAGCAAGATAGTGCCTCAGGGAGCTCTGGTGGTGAGCGATCTGGATTCTCACTGTGGTGAGCATATTTCCTCAAACATTCCGCAAGTTGATGGAGCGGCTATGGCTCCAGTGGTGAAGCAACCGCTCCAGTAGAGTTACAGTGGAGGAGCAAAACCGACTACTGGAGATGAGTATCAAGCTCAAGCTGATTTTCTCCCTTCTAGTCTAACTGACTCTGGTATTTCTCTTCATTCTCGTTCAGATTCAGATAATAATGTGGAACATCAGGTTCCCCGAGCTTCAGGTTTGGAAATGGTACATTTTACAACACCGCAAGCTGATACGGTAGTGACACCAGATCTTGCCCTAGTTGTTTCTTCAGATCAACCGTCTGTCGGCATCTCTACAAGTACCCTGGCAACATTCGATATAGTTTCAGAACTTACCACGATGAAAAGAGTCGTTGCATCTTTGGAATCCTCCGTTACGAAGATGCGGGATGAACATTCATATCTAAAATACAAGACTCTCAACAGTTTCGACTTATATTCTACAAAAGGATGGATGGTGTGGTGGCCAACATCAACACTACTCAATCGGCGTTGGAGACCAATCTAGTCCGTCAACTCCGAAAGCCATCAATATCTTGCTAATGAAATGACCTCACTCAGATCGCAAGTTGCTGAAGTGGTTGATTGCCTTAAAGAACCCCGTGATGCCGAAAATGGGGAAGGTAGCAGTAAAAAGAGAAGGCTGCTTTGAGGAACCAGCATAGGGGTTTAGATTTGTTTCTGAATAGCTGATTGTAAATCTTTTACAAGTATTATAAAATCTCTTTTTCGTCACATGTTTCGTCACAACCAAAAATGGGGAGATTGATGGATAATTTAAGTTTTGGTGACGACAAAAGATCACCTAAGTAAATCAGCTCAGAGACTAAACGATCAGATCATATTAGAACTTACTGCGTTGCTTATTCAGATCAGATCGTAGCTAAGCTGAGTAAAGACAACTCAGCTCAAGGTATTCAGATCAGAGTTTGGCTTATACAATTTAGATGTTCAGATTCTCTTGGCACAGTCTTGCTCAGGGGAACTGTTCAGATATTCAGATCAAGCATTCAGATCAGCTTAGAGAAATCAGCTTGTTATAAGATTCTGAAATCAGCGTTGATGAGATGGATTTATTTCAAGAAAAAGCTCTTCAATCCATTCAGTTTTTCAGTTCAGAAGATTTGACAAAACAAGCTCAGAGTTTCGACTTAGACCAGATCAGCTTAGAAGAAATCAGATCAAAGACGATCAGCTCAAAATGTCCATAAGATCAGATCAAGGAACTTCAGGGTGCGATCAAATTTTGAGATACAGTATACGACAATTAGCTTGATTTGATGTGTTGACCTCTCAAGATCTCTTATAGTCGTTGAGACTACTTTTAACAAAAAATCCAGACAGCCAAAGATATGATATCAACTGAGAACGGCAGAATTTATTCTAAAAGAGGAAAGCATTTAATGAAGACGTACGAAGAACAGTACAAGCATTAAATACTCGGCAGACAAATCTTTTGGATCTATACAACGTGTCTAGGAGTAACATTTATTACCATTGAATCCGAAGAGTATAAATTGGAGAAGCTAATCAGTTCACAGGGATGTGACACAGATATTCTACGAACCTTAGCAGGTCAAACGAAACCAGCTCAGAAAGCGATTTCCTATTCAATTATGTATAAGTGTTCAGGTTGTTGCTGACACTTAAGACCACTTCGATAAATTCTTTAAGCCAATTTTTTATAAAACTTAAAGTTAACTTTTATTTTGTTTTTATTGTAAACTATAAAGTTAAATTTTCAACAGTTTGATGATATGAAATACTTAACTTAAAAAAACTAAAGACACTAAAATTGAACTTTTTTTTAAGATTTAAGCAAGAAGGGGGAGCCTCTCCTTAGTAAATAGTGGGAAAAAACTGTGGACGTTAAGCGCAAAAAAGATACAATTAATCATGAAGTTCTGATAACGTTTAAGTTAAACTTCGTTTTCTTTAATAATTCTTTTATAAAATTTCTAATATCTGATAATATGATTTTTTTTAACAAAAAAACCCTAGACAATTTTGGCGACGTTTGATAGTAAAATATTTAAAAATATACATATACATATATGTAAATATATATATAGAAATCTCTTAATTTTGTATGTTTGTGTTATTATCTATTTAATCACTTGATATAATGAAATTATAGTAAAACAAAAAAAAACATTGTTTCACACTAATCTATACTAAACCCGATTAAAATTATAAAACATGAAACTTGACCTCGCCACTTCGTCATGTTTCATGCTTTTTAAAATCTTCTATTTCACTCTCAAAAATTCAAGCCAAAGTTCGTGATGCTTCGAAAATTTATGAAAAAACAATATATCAGGACAATTAATATGGCAAAACTTAGACAACCATAGAAGTGCCCAAAAGAACCACACAGTGGCGATTCACCTAATCTGTTGAGATAGGGTTAGGTATTAAGAAAGAACAGTTAAGTATTGGTGGAACTCCACAAGAAGGAAATTAGCAATCAAGTATTGGCCAACAAGACTCAACTAGGAATAATATTAAAAAATATAGCTATTAAATCAGCCCAACTGCTGGGTATAACTAGAGAAGAAGCTATTGGAGCAAGGGCTGCATAGAAACGTTGAGATAGTTTGCAGACCAGTGGTAAAAGAGACTAAAAGCCATAAAAAAAATGGACCCGTGGACAAGCTTCACCCAATTCTCTGTATGGGTGCCTAACTTATGGTGAATTAACTTATTTTTTAGCTTTCCTTTTCTTTTTCTTCCTTTACGTAGTCAATATCTAAGGCAAGTATTTTAGCATAATAACAAAAAAGATAAAGATGATAATACTTACCATGCATAACACCAGAATATTGTGGGGCAACCTCCTGGTCAAAAAACATTAAGACAGATAAGTTTAAATGTAACAAATATATGGAAAATCAAATTAATAAATTCTACCGAGTATGTTAACCTGAAAGTTCACAAGGAAACCACAGTGACTAAATGATTTAAGCCCAACAGCTAAAGTAAGCCAAGCAGATGCAATGAATGGACTTTTTGCCACTGTCAAACCAATTAGAGCGAAGCCTGGGCCAACAAATCCAACCGACTGGAATATACATATAACAACTCAATCAGTTGCATAGCTTTTCTATACAATCAGATGGACAAAGTAAACAAATGACAAAGAAAGAAACAAAGCTAGAGATCTTGTGAGGTCTGTCTTTACATTAGATCCTATGAACCTGAATCTGTAATATTACTCATGCAATGTATGTAATTACTATGATTGAAATTTAGTTACATCCAAGCATGGTATTATATGATTATGAGAGCTTGTTCAAAAACTCAAGCTACGGAGATCAACTTATATGCATTTGGGGGTTAACTTTCATCATTCCCTTCCCATTTTTCCTTACATGAAATACATATCAAGAGAAAAGGTACAGTAAGACCTGCATAATTTTGCGAGTTAAAGTAACGCTGATGCCACTTTGAATCATCCTATCGGACAATATGCCTGCAAAGTATCCCATGAGAGCCATCATACACCATGGAACAGCACTAAACCAAGCAGCTTGTCTTAGGTCGACATGAAATAACTACAGAAGAAAAAATCCTCCAACTTATCAATGATGAAAATAAACTCAATGCCACTAAATTTGGATAAAAAAGTTTATACCATTTTGAAGTAGACTGGCATCCATGAAAGTATAACAAAAAATCCCTGCACGAAAGAAGACAACAGATAAAACATTTGCAGGATCATTGGCTAATGGAAACCTTGACCGAAATCCGAAGGACGCAAGACATATTACCCAGCTATGCATGGAATTTGCAACAATTAGCGACCAAGTTGGTAGCTTAGAGAGCAACAGACGGAATGGTGGTATGACTTTTCTTGGTTTTGGCCCATCATTGGACAGAGAGCCCACTGACATGCTGTTCTGTATGTATCTCAACTCATAAATTGATATTTGAGGGCTTCGGTCAGGAGAGCTTGAGGTTGCTGATATCCACACTAAAAGCCAAAGAAAACCAAACAATCCAAAGATCACAAAAGGTCCAAATATACCAGCCTGAGACATGAGGATTGGAGAGAGCACGAGACCAATAGAACTTCCAAGCTGAAATCCAGCCATTGCAAGTGCTACTGCTGTTGACCTTTCTGTCTTTGGAAACCATCTGAAAAAAAAAAGATCAAATATTAAGCAACTTTTGAGCTTTAATTGAACACACAGTTGCAGGATCATTCGAATGTTGAAGGAGAAAAAAACCCAAGAGATGATATTTGATTGTACCTAGCAATCATGTTATTCATGCAAGGAAGAGCAACACCTTCTGCAATGCCAAGTAGTATCCGCATCGAAAGTAGAAGCAACACGGATGTTTCTGCTGCCCATGGAGTAAGGAAGGTTGCCAGAGACCACAAAGCCACCCCCCAAGCCATAACTACCTTACCACCGTGATAGTCCACTAAAGTCCCTCCAGCTATAGGTGATATCAGGTATCCCCAGAGAAAAGATGACTGCCAGTAGTGGCTACTAAACCAATGAGATTCAGTATAAGTGAAAGAACTACTTAGGTATAACTGTATCTTTACACGATTCATGCAAATCGATCCAGGGTTTCAGATTCCAAGAACAAAATAGAGATAAACTTTATAACTGGTCCACAGCTATCTACTCTGTCATCAACAAAGAGTCAGCTACATAAAACAAGAAAAATGCAACTTCTTGTTGTCTCCTTGTTGCTTCATCTTTTATATTGCTCATAACACAGAAAGAGCTAGTTATTAATTACCACAATTTATTAATTGTTCCATTAACAATCATAATATTGCCGAATGTAGAATTATTCTAAGAATCTTTCAGCCACCTAATCATTTCGAACTCAAACAGCTTAAGAATTCTTCATCAGGAAAGTTTGGAAAGAACTGAAACCCCGAATGCCAACCAAAATGGTCGTGACCCAGATCAGAAGGACGTGAAGGAGGAAGGATAGAAGTACCTGCACGACTCCGGCAAATGATTGACCCCAACCACGAGAAAGGGAAAGCGGCACTATGGCCACAGACATAACGACACGGTCAGCATTACAGAGAGCCAAAGCCAACGCAAGCATCGCCACCACCTTCACTCTCTCCGAAGTGATAAATTCCAGAAAACTCGGCTCCCGCATTTCATTGGAGCCGCCAGAGATAGACTGAGCATCATTCGACGAAGCCCTGAGACGATTGAATCCCAAACTGCATGCCTTGAGCGGAGGTGGAATTACTCCAATAATAGAGAGATTCAAGGATGAAAGGGCGACGCGTTGACGCTTCCATGGGACTGTGGACACCAATCGAGTGTGGGTTTTGCAAAAGGGTTTAGGGTTTTGAGAGAGGCATGAAATTGAGGTCGTGGCGAGGCTCTGATTGAGATTGATGAGAGAACTCATCTCTTTGGGCTTCAGTGGAAGCTGCGATTTTCATGCGATTTCCATGGCGGAAATTATAATAGAGGTGAGTGAGGAATAGTTAAATAAATTCGATAGAAGGCAGCATTGCAGATTTCACCGTGTTCTTATAGAAAACTTTAATTGATGGTTCTTTGGTGGAGAATTAAAATTTATTTAAATAGTTTGTTGGAGTTTTAGAAATCTGT
>KV020186.1:0-24170 GCA_001598015.1 Dorcoceras hygrometricum | reverse complement strand
ATAGCAGCTCAAGCGCCACGTTTCGATCGCTCTACCTAGCAGGGGCAATTATTGCACCTCAACATCAGTTGTTCGCCTCGAAGAGTAGCAAGCCTTTCATCCATGTCTTCTATGATGACCTTTTGCTCTTTTGCCTCTTTGTGATCCGGTTGGTCTGTTGATAAAATGGCAGTTTGAGTGCGAACAGCTTTTAGACCAAGGGAGAGGGCATTTATGTCATTGTGAGCTTCCTGCCGGATGCCTGTGAGCAAACGATGAAATGCTTGATTTTGCTGATAAAGAGCTTCAAGAATGGTTGTCTCAAGATGTTTGATTTTATCGAGAAATTCGCTATGAGAATCAACCACTCTCCTAGATTCCTTAAAATTGAAGAGAGATAATTCGAGACATAGAAGTCCGTAGATCGTAAAGGAATCTGAAACAGCAGGCGGTAGAGAAAACTGAACAGCAGTAGGGGTAGATTCACCAGCAGTTGTAGTGCCCTGAATAATGTCATCTGAAAAGTGCATAGAAGAAGTAGAAGTCGAACTCTGATGGGGAGGAGAAGAAACAAAATCTGTAGGAACTGAATCTAAGATCTGTATGCGGTAAGAAGCATTATCAACAACTCTTCCTGGAATGCTGAAGATTCCCAAAACTGGTCCTACTGGGACGATATCTGTACAAACAGTAAACTGCTAACTGGTTTCAAACACCCAAACATAGAATATCGCAAAACCTCTGTACATACTCTATACCAACCCCAAGTTTTAATGATAGACGGCTGAGAGTCCAAACAATGTTCAGGCTGAAAAAATAAGCAAATGGGGGAGAGATCTGGAATGGAAACACGAGCGGGCAGAGAAGACGAAATCGAAGAAACACACTTAATTCATTTACAAACCAACCGATTAAATCCTTCCTCTACTACCCATTCTCCTTCAATTTTCTGTAGATTTCTGAGCCAACTGGTAGAGAAGATTGTCTTGTGATTTCGCGGAATATAGAAACCACGTTCAAGATTGGGTTCCTCAAACAACATTGAACTAACTGGCCTTGTCCACTCCAATCCATGAGCGTTCATTTGCCCTAGAAAATTCCTAACTGCCTCTTGATGAGCTGCGGAAAGAAGATCCAGAGTCCGTTGATCAATAGCAGTAGTTGGTATCCTGAGGACAAGATTATTTTGCCGTGCTACCACTGTTAGAGTAGATGCCCAACTAGCCAACTTGTGGCGTGTGGGTTTTATAGACTCTTGTACAAACAATCTTTATATATGATATGATAGTGGGTATGACGGCTATCATGAAATACATCTAATAGTCGCTGTGTATTCTGAACATGTTCCTAGTCGATTGGACCGTCAAAATGAGGATAAGGCCGCCCGAGTTCGATACTAGTATCTGCGATGCGAAGTACCATGTTTCATTGGTAGGGAACATTGTGATGTTCTGAGCATGCAGATAGATAGTGACCTGGTGACTATCGAACTACCCTCCTTCGGACTTTCCAAGTGGTTACCATTTGTCGAGTGGATAAGTCCGAGGTCTTGGTTGTACGGATTAGTCCTCATGACTCGAAACGTCATTGAGACTCTATATGATAGGCGTCTCACTTTGACCCGTTTGCCGACTCACCTGGAGTCATAAGGCGTCGGGATTGGGTGAGACCCCGATGCATGTAGGAGTCGATGCATCGTTGTCGAGGATTCACCGCTCGCAGACATGCGTGGATATCCTATGCTATCTGAGAGGATAATAGTGTTCAAATCTCTGGCCAGAGTACTATAAGTGTTTTAGGTAAATGTGTTTACCTAGTTACACTCGCGATGTCACTATTTGATCTCCAAGATGTATGCATAGCTATCGGATCTCTAGCGACTCTCGATTTACCAATGGTCGTTGATCTGATCGGGATATATGGATTGAAAGGACCGTACTGTACGCTAACCACGACCGACTGGTTCTTGCAGGCACTATCAGTGATACCTAGGGGATCATGGGGCGATGTTGCTAGACGCTTTACCATGATCCGTTGGGCAGGTCCGGAATTGTGATTCCGGAGCCGCAATTGTTGTGGGCCCACGGCTAGCTGTATCCCTGAACCATTGAGGGTCACACAAGTACTGGATTCGAGAATCCCGCACGAATACTCAGCTCAATGTGTTGAGCACGATAAGAGGATTTCGGGAAGTGCGACTTCCTAAAAGTCAACAGGGGTCAAACCGGGATTTGACGCTGTTGAGGGGCAAAACGGTCATTTTGCGATTTAGGGTTAGATGATCTGAAAAATTGTTTTTCATATCATAACATTCAGTTTTGGAAACTGAGTCGATCGGTCCGATCTGATCGGCGATCGGAGTTACGATGAAGTCGTAGCAATGGATATCGTCATTTGGACCCGGGCCCGATGGGCCGGTCCAAGTCCATTGTTAAGTCTATTTAATAATGATTATTAGACTTAATGCATACACAACTCATAAGTAACTCACAACTCCCATCTCTAAAACCCTAAAGCACGCCGCCCCTCCCTCCTTCTCTCACGCCGCCGCCGTCCGCCTCCGTCCGCCGCCGCCGCCGCCGTCTTCGCCGGAAAAATAGTTTCCGGCCAACTCGACGTGGAGAATCCGTTCGTGCTGATCTCGTCAGGGCTTCTAGTGCAGCCTGACGAAGGAGTCTCGGATCTGGTCGTGGACCGGGTTTTGCGATAATCTACCGCAATCTACCGAGAAGAGCCGGATTATTGTAATCACGGTTGGAGCCAGGCACAAGTGCCAGCGAGGTAACACGCTCAAACATCCTATGAATGTCGTAGAATGTAGATTTGTTTTTCGTATTGATCGCCTCCCGGTTTTCTGTTTATCGTTCTTCCGCTGCCTGGCCGGGGGGCGGATCCGGATCCCCAACAACCACAAACTTGCGCAACAGGACCTCTCTGTATTTGGCAATAATGAACAATCAACGATGAATGGTTGTTTCTAAGGAATCTGTTTCTGCCCAAGAAAGCATTTTCTCTACTTTGGCCATTATGTCCTTAACTGTCCTCATAGTGTTCAAAGTTCTCATGCTAAAAGAATGAAAGAATGAATTTACTTCCGTGATGACGTTCTCTCTCAGCAAAACGAGAAAGTCAATATCCCCACAAATTAATTTAAATTGTTCACGAGCTGGGTGTCCTTGTATAGAATCTGGCTCCACGAGAGATTTCTTCCCCTTGTCAGTGGGAGCAATACTGGGAAGATTTTTCTTGTACCAGTCACCATCCTCAACACCCCTAATCTCAATTGTACTGCTAAATTTGATTTTTGTGGGCTCAGCTGATGTGAGGGAGGGTAGCATCACACCATCAGGAATGAGGTTTAGATGCTCCTCAATTGTCATAGATTCATCCTCAGAAATTGGAAACACTGACGACTCTGGATGCTCAATGGTTCCACAACCTCATCAGTGGCAGCAGGTGAACGCTCAGCAACCACAATTTGGATATCATCAGATTTTGTGACCACAGGTTCTTTCACAACTGTTCTCATCGCTAAATCCTCTGCAGAGTCTGACTCGACCACATCCGATGCCATCTGTTCAGTTGCAGCAATTACTTCTTCAATAATAGTGTCGACATCATCAACAGATGTTGGCCTCATCTGCTCAACTACAACAGTTTCCATGGCAGACTCCTTTTCAACAATGTCCTCATCAGAGTCTAGTGTCAATTTTAGCTTCCTTTTTGGTGCTTTCCGTTTTGGCGGAGAAGGTTGGGCAGCTCTCATAGCAGAAATAGGATCAACAGTTTGAATGGGCATAACGTCTAATGCTACTGAGACAATAGCCAAATCCTGGTCTTTGGGAACTGTCTTCCCAGAGGTTGTTCTTCTTTTGGAAATTTTGACCTCAGAGACAACAGCTGGTCTCTTCTTTGACACAGCTTTCTCTTCAACCGCTTGAACAAGTGCAATATCTGCTTTCTTATCAACAGTTGTAGCAGATTTCTTCTTAGAGACAGTCTTACTCTTAACAACTGCGACTTTGGCCACTTCGGGCTCCTCAGTTTCTCCACGAGAGTCAATAGTTTTGTTCGTGGCAACGTAAGTGTGTACAGTTTTTGCAGAAAGAATTTTCAAGGGAGGAAAGATTGTCGCATCGCCCAATGTAACCGCAGGGTCTCCCTTAAGAAGAACACAAATTTGAGCCGCAAACCCCTTGGCTCTTTTTGTGGTTCTATCCACCATTTCTTTCAGAACCTCAAACAGTAATGTGCTCCAGTTGATTTTAACCCCAAAATGAATAGCAGTCATCATTAAGAATCTTTCATGGGTAACCGCATCAAATGAACCCGCTTTCACAGAAATGGCTTTTGCCAAAATATCATTCAACAAACGAAACTCCCATTTCAGTAGTCTTTTCTTGCATGAAAACTGAACAGGCGTACCTGATCTAGAGAACAGAGTTCTTCAGAACCAGATCGTTCGGTACCTCTGATAAATCGATCAACCCATCATTAGGAAGATTGAACACCCCGGCAAACCTACTTGGAGAAATAGTAACATATTTCCCTGAGACGGCACATGTAATATCCCCATATTGGATAAGAGCGATGTCAAAGAACTGTTCGAGTTCCTGCTCATACAACACAGACGAACAACCCAGAAAGCCTCTAAGCCCAGTGGCCTCTAGGGCTCGGAACATGTTTACCATACCGTCGTTGTCCTGGATACTTAAAACAGAGTCCAAGGTGATTTGCAGGGCGTTTGAAATGTATGAAGATGCCATTGCTGATATAGTAACAAACGAGAGAATCCTGAAATAAGAATAATCTGCGAACAAAACACACAGAGATAAAAAGTGCAAGAGTACTAGAGAGTAGTGTTGCAAGGTAAGTGAAAATGAGAAATGAAACGCCGTAAATAACCATGGAATGCTAAACGGTGAAAGAGTGTGGATGTGACGTTTCGTATGATGACAACACGTGTCAATGATCCAATGGCGCATACAATATTTTGAAATGATTTAGAAAAGATTTTCAAATATTTTAATCGTACAGTGAAAAGTAAATTCTTAAAAGATTTCAAATATTGACCACTAGGGTAAAATGGTAAATAGATAACTGGCGCCAAATTTAATTGCGTCACTAGCCAAGATCTGTTTAATGTATCAGCAGAGGTGTTGCGAGATCTGATCTTGGATAAGTATCAACTGTGTATATGTAATGTCAGGCCTCGTGCTCACAACAGATAAACACATGCGGAAGCTATCAAAAAGTGGGTAAAATTTTCGCTTTTAGGCCCGACGGTTTTAAACATATAATTTAAAATACAACAATACTTAAAATAAGTTTCCAAATTCGTAAAACAACCAACAATAAAGCATACATAACTCAAAACATGTATCAGACTCCCCTACGGGTACAACAACAAAGCGCAGGGCATCCCCCTGGCTAACTGATATATATATATAAGTATGCTATATGCATCTGGGACACGCTAGCCACCTCCTGGGGCACCACCAGCTGGGTTAAAACCACGACCAGCTGTAGAACCTGGGTTTCCTGAAAACAACGCAACAAAGAAACAAACCAAGCCCCGGAGGGACATGGGGTCAAACCCCAGTACGGAGAGCAACAATATAACAGCAATAAATAGCAAGGAATAAAATGCAGATGCTATGCATGAGACGCCGCAGTACGGAGAGCAACAATATAACAGCAATAAATAGCAAGGAATAAAATGCAGATGCTATGCATGAGACGCCGAATAACAACGGAAGGCTCGACCCTCGAGGGAGCTAAGGAACTCAAACATAGCTCCAAGAATCATCAACAACATACAGTGGCCACGGGGTGTGTTCACAGTGTGGTAGTGAGCCACCCGCCATGACACTACACCCACTTACCAGATGCATCAAACAACTCAACATGCTGCCTCGCCCATGAACTATGGTAGTTAACCACTCGGCGCATGGTGGCTACGATCCCAGCATGGATATGAGAGTGCGGTATTGCCGCTCGCCCTCACATCCTGGTAAGAAACAACAACAATACAACAAGGTACAAAGACTACCAAAGCTGGAAAAAGGAATACCATGCGTGTATGCAACATGCTGGAATGCAGGCATATAACATATGCAACACAGCAATAACACAACAGCATACACAATCCTCAACAGGTCACAACCAGCAGGCACGGTCATTCCACATACCAGCAACTACAATCATCCAAGCCATAACCTCACTGTAATATAAGCTCAAATCCGTACCTTATACTGAGCAACAATTAACACTGCGAGAAATCCCGAAGACTCTGGTAAAAGCCTGTTAAACACACGGCATACACAAAATAAATCTAACGGGTTGCTAATCAAGCTCACGGCTGGGAGTCACACTCAACCAGCTGCTCAATATACCTCAACAATTAAACAGAAAGCTTAAAACTATGGCTAGGAACAAGGTCTCACCGAAAACCAGAACGTAGTTCTACCCGGTCGACGCAACACTCAAACGGCAGCAACTTCGCGTTCCTCAACTAGCCAATTACAGCTTCTAAAACTGGTACGAAATGGAAGAGCTTTTCGAGAGGAGTCCAACGCTACCTCGCACGAGCAAAACAACCACCGGACGACGGGAATTCGCCGGAAAAGCTCACGGCTGAACAGTGCTCTAGGGTTCGAAGGATAAGGAACGAAAGGCTGGAAATTTCTAAGTATGGGAAATGATACCACAAATTCGAAGACCAATCTTCCTTAAATAATTCCCACAACTGCTGAAATCTACATAATCAATTGTCCACCGACAAAATCAGCAGGAACACTACAAACAGCAGACGCAAGGAACCAACTGCTGATTCTCAATACGCTAAAACAATCACAAAAACAAACAAACGGCTGGTTCTCAAAACGGCGTCATGCCAACTTACCCAAACGACGTCGCACGGGATACTATACCAGCAGCTGGGTATCCAGTCGCAAGAACAAAACAATGCAATCACTTCTCTCTGCTGGTTCCAGTCGCAACCTCAAAACGCAGCGTTGCAACTAACTCAAACAACGTCGCTCCACTGACGTCATCCAGTCGCTAGCTCTCGCGAAATACCAGCAGCAAGCAACATCGGCGAAACCCACTCGCAGCTGGACTCCCAGTCGCAACAACGAAACGACGAAGCTTCCTCTTCGAGCTACAGGAATGTTGACCCGCATTGACATCTGCTTCTGCTGAACAACCAGCAGACACACACACACAAATCCACCAGCTGGTACCAGACGCAACATCCAAACGACATCGCGCCAACTAAACTAAACGCAGTCGTTTTAGCCCTCAACGCAAATACACTAATGCACCTGCTGATCACAACACGCGCAACCAGACTTCACGCAAACGACGGCGTTTCAGGAATCTCGCGCTGAAACACGCTTCTGCTAGATTCATCACCGACCAGCTGCTAGCCCACAAAACCAGCTGATACTCGAAAATCTCAAAAACACGAAAACTTCCAGAATTGCTCCAAATGCTATTTCAGACCCGAAAATGTAAACCAACTCTCAAACAGAGATTCGACCAGCAGAAAACTCCCAAAAACCGATAAAATCAACAAATGAATCTTAATACAATCCAGGTCTCACATTTCTCCCCCACTGAAAAGGATTTCGTCCTCGAAATCACAACAACAACTCTGGAAAACAACACAACAGCAAGCTACAAACAGAACTCGCCCAACACAAGGCCAAGAGTTCAAGATAACTGAGCAAACACATCACAACAACTAAGGAAGAAAAACAGCAAAACTACAAGCTACTGGAAAATATAGCCCAACAGTTACTCAAACAGATGCGGCCACTCGCGCTGCATCTTTTCTTCCAGCTCCCAAGTAGCTTCTTCCCTACCATGTTTGCTCCACTACACCATTACTAACGGAATGGTCTTATTCCTCAACTGTTTCTCTTTTCTGCCAAGGATCTGCAAAGGGTATTCCAGATAGCTCAACGACTGATCTAGCTCTACCTCGTCAGTTCCAAGCACATGAGACGGATCTGGCTCATACTTCCTCAACATGGAAACGTGAAAGACATCATGCAGAGAAGATAACTCGGACGGCAACAACAGACGATACGCTAAAGGCCAATCCTCTCGACAAATCTCATACGGACCAACGTAACGAGGGGCTAACTTTCCCTTGCGTCCAAAGCGCATTTTTGTCCAGCGTCTTGTAAAGGATATCCCTGGCCACATTGTCCAGATTTGCCTTATTTTTTTCCTCATTAGTGTATTCATGTCTGCTCTTTTCCAGAAACTGAGGCTCGCCGTTAGATATCGCAAAAGCTAGGTTTGGATTCATTATCTTCAACGGCCCTTCTGTGATAACAGACCACATGTCGTCATCCTGAGCAGCCAGATGCGCCTGCATGTGAATATTCCAATCATCGTAGTCCTCCTTAGAAAACATAGGAATCTTGTTGTGAGAAGTCGACATTTTAATATATGATAAAACACAAACAGCAACTATTCAATACTGAGATGCGCAGGCTTTGATACCAATTGATAGGATCAATGTGGTTGGCAAAACAGCTGTAAGAGTTCAAAATGGTGGGGTTGAAGAACTCTTGGTATTTTCAAATTTTCGAAAACCTTTTAAAACAGTTTTACAAGCACCCGCTTTACTTAAATCCGAGTTACTAGATTTTAGATATCTCAGTCCAAACGCTGATTTCTTGGCTAACAAAATATGTGCGGAAATAAGCCAATAGATCAGTGAACAGTGTAAAGCAATAAATAAACACTATAATGTAAAAGTTTAAGGAACAAGAGATTTGTTTATGGAAGTTCGGATATCAATATCCTACGTCTCCCCTTCTTCCTTTTCAGGAAGGTTCCACTAGAAGATTTGATGGTTACAGGCCTTCTGCAAACACCCAATCACGCAAGCAGCACTTAACGTGAACTCCTAGCAATACAACTCCACCAAGCAGACGCAGCTGCTGATTACAACACTTAATATGTTTCGAGCTGCTTCACAAAGCCAGTTCGTTACAGACTCAATCTAGAATAATAACAATGAATATAAATCTATTGAGACTGTAAATCTTCTGGTTTCTAAACAAAGAAACGTGATTCAACATGTGAACCAGAAGATGACTCGAAGGTAATGTCTGTGAAAATCAACACTTGTGTTCTTTGAGTTTGTGAGCTTTTGAGAATAATAGCGTAGAAGCAATAAGCTCAGGAAAACAATGGAGACTTGGAATGGCAGAGAATCAGAGAGCTTCTTCAAATAAAATTCGAGCTATTTATACTCTTCGTCCTCCAACGGTCATTAAATTTCACCTAAGGAAATAAAATCCTTTTGAATAAATGTCCATCGCATATTCTGCTCCACTACACTGGTAAATTGCATTTCGTCAGAACCAAATTGTCGTATACCATATTTGTGCAAACATCGTATAACGTCCTCTGTATACTGTGTACTATTTATCCAAAATAGTACTAACAGTTGTCTCCTTAATTCCAGGCAATTTGTACGATTCAATCTTCACCATTGATTCTTTCCAATTTGAACATTGATATCATTTGAATCGATTCGTCGTTTGCGCCTGAAAGTTTTCTATTGATCAGTTCTTTCTTTCTTGAAGAAGATTGATTTACTCATCGCTGATCGAATATATAGCTCACATCTGAATGCATAGAGAACTGAATACTTGTGATCTGATCGCTTAACGAAATCTGATATATACCCCTTTTTGTAAGTAAAGGAATAGGAGAGATCTGTTACCTCAACTGGTCACAATAAAACTGACAGTTCTGTTGATAGAAACCATTGCTGACAATAACGAAGTCTGACCCGATAAACTAAACTGTTCCAAAAACACAAATCTGAATAACCCCAAACATATCAACTGAGAACCTCATACTGTAAAACTGAGATCTGAACAGATACTGTTCACAACTGAAATACTCGAAACTGAGACACTATATCGTAACCTGTTATACAAGTCTGAATGCCCTATGCTTTCAAAATAAGATCTTCCACTGTAGCTCACTTCTGACTAACTGTTCACGAATGGTCAACTCATATGTCAACGCTGACGTCAACTACTTCTGAACTTCAACATAGAGATGACGTCACGAGTTCTGAAAATTTCAACCCGATATGCGATAGTCGACCCAACATCTGAATTATGCGAAACTATTAAAAACTACAACTTACTGACTGTCCAGATGTCACTAATGAATTTAGCACTTGGTATTTTGTTATCACCAAAAGTAATAAATTTTACCTTAACAAAATGCTTGTTGAGCTAGCATTAGTGTTTTGACAAGCATTAACTGTCCCATAATTTGTCTTGATGTAACACCTAGGAATTTCTACCTAATTCGCATGCCTTGTTATGTTATTTATTTCCATATTTTAGGCTATGTGATTTATTTAATCATTTGTTTGATACTTAATGTTAGAATTTGTGTTTAGGTGATGCGAGGCCGGAAGAGACGACCGCAAAATCGAGTAAAGATGTTTGCTATAAAAAGATCGAGTATTGAGAGCAATCCCTACACTTTGAAATATTTTATGGTGGAATATTTTAAAAGTTTGTCTTCATTATGTTATTTCCAAAATTTGTAATTTTTGAGGGATTGAAGGACTTATTTTTTAAAAAATATAACAACTTTAATACACCCTAATTTCCATTATTAAAACCAAATTGTCCTCATGTTTTAGCCCAAATTTTCGAAATTAAGTAAAGGGGGAAAATAGGAATTTTGAGTAGCAACTTTGAGCCTTTTATAAAACACAACTCTTGCCCTACAATATACCAATATACAACCATCACATACAACAAAAAATGAAAAAAAAAAAAAGAAAACCCTAACCCTAAGGCCACCATACACATTTCGCAACAATCCTCCTCATTAATGAAATCAATTCACGTGTTCTGACTCGTTGAAAGTTCTTTGCAAATTATTATTGCATCAGGATAGGTAGCTTTTGGTCTTGAACATTCCTTAGTAATATACCATCGGATTTACTAGTTAGTCGGTGACGTGATGTCTTGAACTAGCCAACCATTTTTTTAAATCAAGACAATGGTACTTATACAATAATAACTATTAGTAGTCCCTTTGAGCCAAGGTCTGGGATCTCCAATTCTCAAGGTTGGGTTACCGTTATAAATATTTTATTTTGTGGGTTTTAATCTCATTCCTTTCATCAGTTTGTACATTTTATTTCTATTTATACTTTTAGTAAATGGACCTGCTAGGTTCTCCTTTGATCTTATGTAGTCAACCGAAATAACCTCATTAGAGATCAGTTGTCTAATGGTGTTGTGTCTCCGATGAATATGTCGAGACTTACCATTGTACATAATGCTATGTGCTCTTCCTATTGCTGATTTACTATCACAATGAATGACAATAGAAGACACTGACTTATTCGAACTATGAATATCTTCAAGGAAGTTTTTTAGCCGCTCGGCTTCTTCTCATGCCTTATCTAAAGCAATAAGCTTTTATTCCATCGTTGATCGAGCTATACACGTTTTCTTAGATGATTTACAAGACACTGCTCCCCCACCTATAGTGAATACATATCCACTAGTGGACTTAGAGGCTTTTGTGTCCGATATCCAATTAGCATCACAATATCCTTCTAAAATTGCTGGATATTTTATATATGTTAAACCGTAGTTTGATGTATACCGTAAATATCAAAGCACTCTTGTTAAGGCTTTCCAGTGATCTTTCGATTTCTCGTGAACCTTCTCAATTTGTTGGCGGTGTGTGCAAGGTCTGGGCAAATGCAGTTTGTTAGAAACATTAAACTCCTTATTACCCTTGCATAGTCAAGTTGATAGACAGGTTCTCCACGATTCTTTGCTAGGTGAACACCCAAATCCATCGGTGTTCTAGCAGGACAACTCACCAAAGTACTGAATCGGTCAAGTATCTTTTCAGTATAATGGGTTTGTGATAGAACAATATCATCTATCGTCCTTGAGATCTTGATCCCTAGTATAATATCACACAGACCCAAATCTTTGGTGTCGAAATATTTTTTAAACATTTCCTTTGTATCAATAATAAACTTATGATTATTTCCCATGATTAGGATGTCATCAACGTAAAGATACACAATTATATACGAACTTGAAGTACCTTTGATGTAGACACATTTGTCACATTCGTTGATTTTGAATCCATTTGACTTCATCGTAGAGTAAAACTTTCATGCTACGGTTTTGGCGCTTGTTTTAGTCCATATAGTGACTTAACAAGTTTACATACTTTATTTTCTTGTCCGGGTACAACAAGCCATTTGGATTGTTTCATATAAATTTCTTTATTGAGTTCTCTAGTCAAAAATGCAGTCTTCACATCCATTTGATGAATCTCAATATGCAAAGCTGCAATAGCAATGAGAACGTGAATGAATGTAATCCTGGTGACTGGAGAATACGTGTCGAAGAAGTCATACCCTTCCTTTTGTCTAAACCTCTTAGCAACCAAACGATCATTGTACTTGTCTATAGATCCATCTTGTTTATATTTTCTTTTAAGGATTCATTTACATCCTAAAGCTTTGTAAGCTGGGGGAAGATCAATTAACTCCCAAGTATGGTTCTGCATGATGGAATCTATTTCATCTTGTATAGTTTCTTTCCAGAAAAGGTGCTTCCGAATTAGACAAGGCTTCCTAAATGGTTCAAGGGTCATCATCTAACATATATGTTAGGAACTCAGAACCAAAGGAGTTCTCAGTCCTTGCTCTTTTACTACGTCTAGGTTCATCAGTTGGTACGGGGGAGTCAATCATTGTTTCGTAAGGCCTCTTGATAGAGCCTTCTTTCATTTATTTACCTGGAAAGTTGCATTCAAATAATACAGCATTCCTCGATTCCATAATTGTTCACTCACTAATATCAGAAATTTCTGATTTGTGAACCAAGAAGTGATATGCACTGCTATTGTCTGCATATCCTATAAACACGCAGTTAACTTTTTAGGGCCTATCTTGTTTTGTTTTGGCTTAGGTATTTGTACTTTTGCCAAGCACCCCCACACTTTAAGATATTTGTAAGATGGATTTCGGTCCTTCCATAACTAATAGGGAGTTTCATATTTACCTTTGAGTGATATCTTGTTAAGAATGTGGTTTGCAGACAACACTAGTTCCCCCCCCCCCACACAGGTTTTGAGGCAAGCCAGAATTTATGAGCAACGCGTTCAAATTTTTGCGTTCTGCAACCCCATTGGATTGAGGTGAGTATGATGCTATGGTTTGATGAATTATGCCAGAGTTTGAAAAAAATTCTTCAAACGGAGCTACATACTCTCCACCTATATCACTTCGAATCATCTTGATTTTGGATGTCAATTGATTCTCAACTTCATTCTTATAATTCTTGAATGCTTCTATTGTTTCATCCTTATTTTTCAACAAGTAAACATGGCAGTATCTCGTGCAATCATCGATAAACGTTATGAAATACTTCTTGTCACCTCTAATTTTCACGAGTTTTAAATCACATATATCGGTGTGAACTATCTCAAGAGGCTTAGTATTTCTTGTTACGGAATGGAATGGAGCCTTAGCCAATTTCGCTTCAACACAAATCTCACATTTTTCTTGTGGATTTCTAAATGCAGGTAATGAATTTAAGTTAACTAGTCTTTGCAACGTATTGAAATTGACATGTCCTAAATGTTCATGCCACAAATTGGAACTTTCCATCAAGTAAGCAGAATTAACTTTATTCTTCTCCTCAGGGATAACATTCATTACATTTAGTTTAAAGAGTTCATTATCTTGGAACCCTTTGCCTACAAATATTCCGCTTTTGGTAAGTACTTGTCCGATTAAAATAAAGCCTAAAACCGGCTTTGCTCAGTAGGGATCCAGAAGCTAAGTTCTGGCACGTGCAGCACATTCTTCAACTTCATTTCCTTTTCGGATGTTATCTTTAGTAACACGTTCCCGATTCCCATGACAGCAGACGTCGTGGAATTTTCCATGTAGAGTTTCTTATCACTGACAGTAGTAGGATGAGAACATTCCCTTTTCAGAAATGATATGACTGGTGGCTCCTGTGTCGACCCACCATTCTCTCGGGTTATCCACCAAGTTGGCTTCAAACATGACAGCAGATAAGTCAAGTTCCAAAAGGTCGATTGGTACACTCCAATCCTGGACAGTGTTTGCTTGTCTCGTTCTTTGACCTTTGTCCTTTTTCGGCAAACGACAGTCCTTATCCATATGGTTTGTTTTCCCCACAGTTGTAGCACGTTCCCTTAAAATTTTTGACCGTCCCTTTCTTCTTCCCACGGAAGGGCGTTAGCGCATTTGAGCATTGCCTGATTCAGTCAAGCTTTCTTTTTCCTTGGCCTCCATAGCTTTCTTGTACGCCTTGGCGTCGGAGGTTCTACTATCCTCCTCGATGCGGAGTCGCACAATCAGCTCTTTAAGTTTCAACTCCTTTCGCTTGTACTTTAGGTAGTTCTTGAAGTATCTCCACATCGATGGCAATTTCTCTATTATTGCCACCACTTGGAATGGTTCATTTATCTCCATTCCTTCTGCCAGTAAATCATGAATAATAATTTGAATTTCTTGTACCTGGCTCATAACAAATTTGGCGTCCACCATTCTGTAGTCCAGAAATTTTTAGTCCAGAAACTTGCCGACGACAAATTTCTTTACTCCAGTATCCTACGTTTTGTACTTCTTCTCCAAGGAGTTCCACAATTCCTTTGCAGTCTTGACGAAACAGTATATGCCATACAGCACGTCGTCCAGACTGTTGAGAATGTAGTTGCGACACAAGAAGTCGCTGTGGTTCCATGCATCAATAGCAGTCCATCTTTGTGTATCAATGTCGTCATCAGTGACTACAAGGGGTTCCTCTGTTAGGAACCAGGACACGCTCAGTTTTGTCAAATAAAACAACATCTTCTGTTGCCAACGTTTGAAGTCAGCACCCGAGAATTTGAACGGCTTTTCACTGTGTGAAGCAGCAGTGGCAGTATATGCCATACAGCACGTCGTCCAGACTGTTGAGAATGTAGTTGCGACACAAGAAGTCGCTGTGGTTCCATGCATCAATAGCAGTCCATCTTTGTGTATCAATGTCGTCATCAGTGACTACAGGGGGTTCCTCTGTTAGGAACCAGGACACGCTCAGTTTTGTCAAATAAAACAACATCTTCTGTTGCCAACGTTTGAAGTCAGCACCCGAGAATTTGAACGGCTTTTCACTGTGAAGCAGCAGTGGCGAGCGGTGTGAAGGTGACAGATGATATCTTCGATCAAGTGACAGAATAGAAACAAAGTAACAAAGATTTTGTCTTGCGATTGTTGGGGTGTTCTAATCTGTCAATGAATAATTCACGCTCTAATTTGTCGAACAACAGATCACGAACTTTTATTGGTCGATGCGAGAAAAGTCCTCTTTTCGCAAGACGAAATTGACGAGTATAGTGTCTCGTTCCGGCAATCGTCCCTAAGATACAACGACCTACGAAATTACGAAATGTAGCACTACACTGAGTAATTCCAGCGAATAAAATAAATGTTTTTAACTTTGTTTTTGAGTCGGGAACAGAACGCAGGGAAAACAGAGGGTAAATACAGCGCAGAAGGCAACAATAGAATGCAGAATGAATTGAATTTCAAATGACCAAACTGCCTGTATTTATAGGGGTTGGTCGGCTGCTTTGAACTGACGCATGCTTTCAAGAAACACCATTCCGAACAGTTGCACTACTTCGAACAGTTGCACTATTTTGAAAAGTTGCACTGTTTCGAATCAATCGCACGTCATCCCAAATGGTTTCAGGGTTTCGATCGAACACAACCATCCCGAACAGCTCGCAGCATTCCAGGCATGAGCAGTTGTACTGTTCCAGAAAAACCGGCTCGGTCCGTTTAGAGTACGCAGATCGGTTCGCCTGCTCAGATCACGTATTGGAAACAGCACGGAGCATATCAGCACGCAGACCCTCCCCTCAGCATGCGATGGTCAACTCAGCTCGCGGCGATCAACTCAGCTCGTGGCGGTCAACTCAGCTTGGGGCCTCGACACAGCTTATGACCTGAAACAATTTGCAATCTGATACAGCTCGCGACCTGGTTGCTTGCAAATAGCTCGCGATCTGTCTGCTCGCAACCAGATCGCTTGCATTCTGACAGCTTTCATTCACATTTCCAACATTATGATCATATTCGAAAAGGTAATTTTTAAAGTCTTATTCTTCTTCCGTCCTGATTTTACATATTTATTTTGTTTTTCACATGTATTAAGAGAATATAATTGGAAAAACAAATTATATCTCTTTTATGCCTATTTTATGAATTCAGAAAATGGTTTCAGATTTTTCAAGACTTCGAGTTAAGAGTGATATATTAATAAGAGAGTAGAAAGAAATATTAGTAACTATAACATAAACCTATATATTTGGAACAAATAAAGAAAGAACATTTGCATATATAGTAGTGACAGAGGGAGTATCGGTTAATTTAAATTTATTCATTAATTAATTTGGTGCATATTTGAACTAATTAAATCATTATTAAAAATGCAGATGATTTGTTTGTATCTATTTTCCAAATAGTATGCTGTTTGACATGAGAAGTCAGCCAGAGAAGGATAAAATTCTCACATGCACCCTTTAGACAGTCAGCAGTAGAACGTGGAAAACAACATAAGCATGCCCTCTATCTATAACAATGGAAGTAATGTAAGATCGATAGTTGACTATGCATCTGGCGGCAGCCACCAAAATCTCAGTCCTCGTAGTTAGATCGAGGGGTCCATTGAGGGCACTTTGGACTGAAATAGCTGGATAAAATCCTTGAGTTCAACACCTCAAGAATAGCCGCAGATTTCACGCACCGAGGTGTTTTGTACTGACTAATTGAGCCGCCTAGGCTAATGACATAGTCCATGAGCCTATCGAATGTTCCGGCTTCCACGATTCTTAACTCAAGTGGGCTGATTGCATCGTGAACTCGGTGCTGGCGATACGTGCTGGCCAAGGACTCTTCCATGGTCATGCAGCAGTCTTCAAGAACTGAAGGAGGTATTGGGTTAGATGAGGCGCTTTGGCTGAGCTCCCAGTATAGCACATAGTGGCCTGGAACTTTGGTGGTGTCAGCATAGCTCGTGTATTCTGCCACACGTGCTTTGAATGGGATCAGATGGCTTGCTGCTTTTTCCACAGCATGTTGGAGTTCAGCCTCATCAGTCTTATCAGAATCAATGCTCAAGATGACATTTTTTCGACACACAAAGTGAAATTTAGGGGCATTGTTCTTGAATCCAGCCACACGAAGCAAATCACCTACTCGGTACCTGTAAAGCCCTGCACGTTGTCAAATATTGTAAAACTAGTCCAACTTAATTGATCATACCAGTTCACATATACAATAATATAAAACTATGATAGCCGAGGCATACTACCAGCATAAGTGGTGACAACAATCTCATATTCCTCTCCAAGCTTAACATCTACTAAATCAACCAATTCTTGTTGTTTCACCCCATTACCGGCATCAGTGTTTCTATTTAAGGGCGAGAACTCGAAATAACCCATTGTGGGAATGAGCGTGTAGGATACATCACTAGGCTTGCTAAGAGGGTCAAGGTTTATACCAAAATAACCCTCCGAAGCAGCATATATAGGACTGACAATGGGTAGCTCATTGCTATAGTAATCAACTGTAGGAATGTATTGTGACATTGACCCGGTCACAATAGCATCTATATACTTTGTATTTGGCCACAACCTAGGGATGATCCCCTGCCATGAATCTTTCCTACACTCCGACTCAATGAAATCTGCAAGCTCAGGGTCGGGTTTAAGGGTCCTCATCACTGCCTCCCCCACTGATGGATCGGTGATTTTTGAATTGATGGTTCCGGTTCTGATATCATGCAGAGAAGGGACCAATTCTCTTCCAAGAACCGAATAGCTCGAATGAAGCTGGAGGCCAACATGGACCCAACCCGTAGAACTTGTTTGTTTTGGCATAGACCACAAAGCATTTGACAATACACGCTCTGGTAGTAGTCCTCGCAGAGAATTGCTTCATTGGGGCTGGTGTAGTTTGTGTAGGGATCATGGGGTCTGTTCTTAAAATAGGAGCTTTTGAAATAACTGGTCAACGCAGGCCGAGCCAGCAGTCCACTTGGGGTCTTTGCATCGGATTTTACGAACAAGAAAAGCATCCCTTTGCCTCTATCTAAACCAGGCACATATTGGCTGATCACAGGCATCAAAAGACTGTTAAACATTGCCCTTCTCTGCAGCTCTTCCTCAGTAAAGGGAATCAGTTTTCTCTCGCCGCCAGATGTCCCAGAACTGCCAGAAAAGGCAAGCACAGTCTTGAAATAACAAACAACAGAAAACTAGATACGTACACCACATGCAATAACTATATATAGAGTATGACAATTGAGGATTGAGATTGTTAAACCATGTTTATTAGCTAGCCTAAAAGAAACCTTTATATAGGAAATTAATTTCTAGTCATTGGACATAACAGCAAGGACAAAGCAGAGAGGAAGTGAGGGGATCGAATGAATCTCAAGTACTGTAATTTCTTGGTTCTTGTTTTACTGTTGTCAGATTTACTGTTTCTTGTAATCTTCTGGAAGAACACCTTTGATCAGGAACGAGACACACTTCTGTTTTCAATCTTGATTCAATAAGTGCAGCAAGAATACAAAAGAACAGATAAATGGAAAAGAAAGACTGAAACCTCGTCAAAAATTCGGAGATGGGCTCAGAGCAAAGGAGTCGGGACTTGTCGCCATTGGCAATGCGTTTGATGTCAGATTGAATGTCATCGTAGGAGATAACTGGGATAGTTTTCTTGAAATCCTCCTTATCAGTATGGCCATTGAGTCCATATCTCTTCAAGTACTCTACATCGGCATTTCTTGACAGGATTTCAGCAAGAACTTTTGCCTGAATCTCATCAGCATTTTTGGTCACATTCTCAATGAACTCCATCTCTTTGATTTTGTGTTTGTTTCAGGCTTTATCACTCGGTGTGTACGTCCAGGGAGAAAAGGGATGTAAAGCGGCGGGACGAAGTATCTGGAGGATGGGTATTTTATGTATAGAGGAATAAGAGTGGAGGGGAAATCAGAAAAAAAAAAAAAGGCCAAATCCAATTTGAAGAGCAGCTTGTTTGATCTTATCATTAGTATGTCTATATTTGGACAAAAGACTTACTGTACCAATGGAAGTAATCCAGACAAGAGGGAGAAGGAAAAGCCATCTACTACGAGAAAAACACGTAAAAACTTTGTTTCAATGTTTCTATCGATTAAGTCAAGTAGCAGATGATTTAAGGGTCTGGAAATTATTTTGCACTTTATTAGGGTATAAAGTTTGATGTAACTGAATTTTCTCAACTGAATAGCTTCCATCAGATCTGGTAGTCGGGAAAGCCAACCTCGAAGTAGCCCTGAACTACTGAGTGGGAATATGCCACGTCAGGTAACTTGGAATCATAGAAACAAGTTAGAGTACGTCAAAAATGTTTTTGGTGAACCACTTCGATGCTAAAGTCAGGTTGGATGGTTAAGAGACAAGAGAGAAAGAATATATGTAAAAGCTAAGATCTTATAAATTATGAAGTGGCATTAACATGGGACGGACTTGGGCTTTTATAGAGGGATTAGAAGGTTAATGAGCAAGTTATCCAGCTTGTGATGCGCCTGGGCGAGATTTACGCCTTATTCGTGTGTACGCTAACCACTTTTTGGGGCATGATTGACGTTAAGTCAGTTCGGAATAAGATTAAGATCCGTCCTATTCGTCGTGGACACATCCAAAGGCGTGATGACCGCATCCATACTTCGAGATAAGTCAAGGCAGCTCAGGGATACTGTTAGTGTGTTCGGGTGTGTTCGGGTCGTGCCACAAGGTGGGCTGGTCGGGGCTCAAGGAATGTTGCCTAGAGGTATCAATAATATCCACTTTAACTGGTCCAAAAACGAGGAAATTGAAGTTGAGGACCATAAAGTGTGGTGTTCGGGGCCTGAGAAGCCAATTTGTGTTTTGTTGGAAAAAAGCACAATCCGCGTGACAGGATCTGTTAGTCGTTGATTAAATAATTTGGACGAGTGTGACTCAATCTGAGATCGGCAATGGTTCGATTGCTCGAAGCAATTTGAGCCCTTATTTACAAACGTGACCGAACTGCCATTGTGGATCCCGTCCATGTATAAATATAAATAGGCGACTTTTTCATCTCACTTTTACTTTAACTTTTTTAGATGTGCCATTACTCTACCAAGAGTACGTACATATTTATTATTATTGAATCCTGAAACTATAAATACCCCAAGCTTAGATAAGAAAAAGGTCTGAAGAATCAATCGATGCACTACGAGATCTTTCTAAGCTTTCTATGTTTTAAAATAGTTGTTGTACTTACACTTTCAGTATATTAATTAGATTTGTTGAATCAAATCAGGCCTAAACTAGAGTAGGACATCAGATTAGCCAGAGAGTTCAATTCTTTTAAACTAACATAGCATGTTCAGTTATTAAGGAGTTACTAGAAGTTCAGATTAACCGCGAGATAACTGAGTGGTTTTGGTTATTTTTGTATAATCAGATCAAAGTCTTCTAATGGATATCCTTCTAATTTGGAATAAATGAGACGTAGAAGCTTGACTTTGAACTTGCATAAACTAACTTTGTCCCTATCTTGTTATTTACTATATTTGTATTTACTAACTGGTCAAGCCGTATTGACACAAATATTTTGTAATTTGAAAAATCTGCACAAACTGATATTATTCAACCCTCCTCCCTCTAAACTCATTTTCCAATCATATCATAAACCGAGTTCTTACAACAACAAACCCATAATTAAGATCATAAATGATGAATACATATATAGTAACAGTGGGATGGATGAGAAATCAAAATGACCAGTAAGTGGAATGCAACGAACAAACTTATATATAAACAAGTAATCCCGATTTTATGCAAGCTCCATCTCATGGAAATAATCCACTTCAATCATAGGGTATTCAATCAAATGAATCAAGATAAAGGGGTATAAATACCTAATGAAGTTTGAATTTCACAGTTTCCTCCATTCTCGTCTCAATTAGGACTTGAAAATATTACAATCAATCAGACAACGGAGACGGGCCAAGAAAATATTGGAGATGATGGCAAGCGGAAAACATGGACACTAGGAGATGATAAGCTCCTTGCAGCAGCCTACACAATGATTAGCTAAGAATCAACAATTGATAATGCCCAGAAGAGTGAGTCCTTTCGGAACCGGGTGATAGCATACTAAAATAATGGAGCTAAAAAGAGAGTTTTGGATAAAAATTAACACATTGGGCTGCAAGGAAATGATCGTGAATAGATATAATGGAATCTCCATAAATGGTATACCGATCAACCAAGCAGATGGAATGACGAGTATTTGATTGATACGGGCTTGTGAAGAATATAATACGACTTGTTTAAAATATTCTAAGTTTTGTGATAAGAAATTAAATATCTTAGAACCAATCTGGACATATCAGAACGGAACCTAACAGTGTTTAAGTCTTAGTTCAGAATTGACTTTAGTTGACTCGGATATTTCAACATATCAGATTGGAATGGATCGAAACAGATAGTTAAGTCAAAAATATTTCAAAGGCAGATAAGATCATATGTACAATAGCAGTTTAGAGCTCAAATCAGCCAGTAGATCAGTTCAACATATCATATTAGAGTACCAGATCAAATTAGATTAGCAAGAGCATATCAGACCATAAGGTTATATCGACTTCAAGGTTTTGACATCCAAAGATCATTTATGGTTGTTGAGCATTTGAGACTACAATCAGAACAAACCAGAGTGGTTAATATGAGAATTGTCTTTTTAGAACTAAACGAAGGAGCATTTAATGAATTAGTATGGACCGTGTATGGAGTATTAAAAATGTGCACTAATGCTTAAGAAAATCGTACAAGGATTCAACGGGTGAGCCTAATTGATACATTTATTATTGTTGGAACCCAAATCTATAAATAGCAGAAGCAAAGTGAAGAGAAGAACTTATTGGTACCTCTAACTGCCTCTTGCAAATTCTTCTTAGCCTTTGCTTTATTTAAATGTGTCAAAAACTCGGTATTTTCAATTTGTTGTAAATGTTTAATGTTTTACCTTTATCCTGTGTTGAATTACATTAGGATATAAGATCACATTGTATATCATGCCTGAGATTTTGTATCTTTGTAAGATAACAAAGTCTTTCATGTGATCAGAGTGGACTCTAGGAGTTTAGATCATACATGAGCTGACTAACCGATTTTGGTCATACTATATTGATGGAAATGGAAAGGGGTGCTTTGCGCCGATTCTCGGATTGAAAACACATCAAATGACAAATTACATGCATTTAAAAATCTATTTGGAGAAACAGCACGCCATATCCAGCCAACAGATTGCGCGTAAGCTGGTCCAACTCGGAGCAGTGCTGTTAGCTGGTCCAGATCCAATGCGATCTGATCTGTTAAAACTTTAGCTGCAATAGCTCGTGTACTTTAAAGGTTTGTGCATCGAGAAGTAGATCAGGTAAGATATAAAATCATGTGAAAATAACCTGAACTACTCTCTGAAAATCGAAAGCTATTTAAACAGGTTTAAAGACATGTATGCAATACAATGCAGAAAGCTGTAAATAAAATGTATACTGTAATTTGTTTATGGAAGTTCGGAGCTGAATCTCTACGTCTCCCCTTCTTCCACATAGGAAGGATCCACTAGAAGATTTGATCTTACACCTCATGTACAGACCCAATCAAATAGCCCTCAAGCTGCAAGAACTCCTAGCCACAAATGCACACCAGCTCGCAGTCTGTGTGTCTAACTAAAACTTTTTTTACGTCTCAGTGAGAAAGACTACAATAGGAACATGTTTAACGTCTCTTTTAAAAGACTTCAGGGAAAGTGGTTTTCTTTGTGATTTTGATTCACTCAACTAATCTAATCAACTCTCTCTCATATATGTGAGTGTGTGTGAGAATTATATAGTGTAAGCTCGCTCTCAAAAGATTTGGACTCGAGTTAGTGTCCAGCAGCAGTAGTAATATGACTTTAGCAGACCTCTCAGTAAGATCAAATTTGTTAGACCAAATTCGAGAAGGTCAGCTGCAAGATGAACAATTGAAGAAATGGGTTAAACAAGATAAAGAAAGAGGCAGTAGCCTCTATTTTTCAGAAGATGGAATTGTTAGGTATTTGGGCAGAATCTGTTGGGATAGCGGTGGCGGATCCGGATCCCGTCTCCCGGCGGCACAGCGGAAGTTTAAAAATTGGCGCCGGGAAACGTTCAATACAATAAAATCATGCTATAAACCATTCATAGGATGATTAGTAGATTACCTTACTGGCGACTTGCGCCTGGCTCCAACCGAAATTACAAGAATACCGGCTCTTCACGGTAGGCGGCTGTAGATTCGTCAATCAGGTCAACGACCGGAAGGGAGACTCCTTCGTCAGCCTGTACTAGAAGGCCTGACGAGATCAACGTGGACGAAAACTCCTCGAAAAGTTGGCCGGAGCAACTCCGGCGAGGGGCGGCGGCGGCGTGGTGGCCGACGGCGGCGGCGGCTAGTGAGGAGAGGGGGGCGGCCGAATGGGTGCTCTAGGGTTTAGAGTAGTGTGGTAATCAATCTATTAAGCCCTAATCACATTAGTGTATATATTAAATATACTTGGGCTTGAACCGGCCCATTAGACTTGGGTCAGGCCCAAGTCCCTATATGAACATTCGGTTCGTTTAATTCATTACGGTTTCATCATAACTCCGATCGACGATCAGATCGGACCGATCGACTCAGTTTCCAAAACTGAATATTATGATGCGAAAAACGATTTTTTAGATCACCTAGTCAAATGACAGTTTTGCCCCTCAACAGTGGAAAATCACGATTTGACCCCTGTTGACTTTCAGGAAGTCGCAC
The DNA here is from genome assembly GCA_001598015.1 of Dorcoceras hygrometricum. Lineage (NCBI taxonomy): Eukaryota > Viridiplantae > Streptophyta > Magnoliopsida > Lamiales > Gesneriaceae > Dorcoceras > Dorcoceras hygrometricum. Next base: position 221 of record KV020186.1, on the reverse strand, counting down.
TCCCTAAAATCCTCCTCAAGTGCTCAACACATTGAGCTCAGTTTCCGTGTGGGAATCACGAATCCAGTACTTGTGTGACCCTCAATGGTTCAGGGATACAGCTAGCCGTGGGCCCACAACCATTGCGGCTCCGAAATCGCAATTTCGGACTTGTCCAACGGATCATGGTAAAGCGTCTAGAAACATCGCCCCATGATCCCCTAGGTATCACTAATAGTGCC